>JASEVX010000037.1:196088-310728 GCA_031761405.1 Serripes groenlandicus
GAGGTATAGAAAGAGGGAGACAGCTAGAGAGTCAGAGAGGGCGTTTGTTCACGTGTCAATTCCAACGACGAACCCCAGTCGCGGCACTACGGTCATGGTGGAGTGCCCTTGGGCAATGCACATTTTCTAGCCTAGTACTGGTTTGTTTACCCAGGGATCATGAATAATTAAATTTAATTGCGCGCTAAATGAACTTAGCTGTCGATGCGCCATAAAACAATATACATTCATTCATTCATTCCAACGACGAAATAGTCATGACATTTTATCATTAAACACGAATTGGCAATACTAGTAAAAGCAAGGACATAGGACATGGGGTATTTTTATCTTCTTTTTGGTGTATAGTGAATTCTTTACAGATTAATGTATACCTCGGAGATCAAGACAATCTCATGCGTGAACCTACTGAAATGATGATGGCAGTTAAACAGGTCCACGTCCACCCGAATTATACCGGAGAGAAGAACGAATACGGCGTGATACCGTTCGATATTGCTCTGTTAGAACTCGGGGAAGACAATACCACCATACCAAAACTCAATAAATTCATCAGGCCTCTTTGTTTCTTGGAGTCTCGAGGTACTAGTATACTAGTATATGTGTTTTTGTCTGGGGAATGGATAGCTTTCAATGTTTCTCACAGCCACTGCATTGCAGGGTTCGGCGTCTGTAAGGAATCGGTACCATTATTTTTAACTAGCTGGCGGTTCACTAACCGGCAATATCAGAACAGAACCCACTGTCGCAAATAAATCTTTTGAAGCGGATCCATTAACCACTAGGCTATTGGGATTGGTATATATAATATACATAGGAGCCGATCAACGATAAAAGCCAACAGTGTGGACTCTGCGTGAAGTATCGACCCGGATCAGCCTAAGCATGTCTTGCAGGCTAACCCGGACAGACACATTTTATTCTCCTGTGGATTTTCTGTTTCATGAATCATTACTGTATACCTTTTTTTCCCTAAGACGGAATGTATCGGTCCGGATAGTCCATAATGTTGGTTTTCTGTTGGAACGGCTCAAATATGTTGTTGATTTTCTTGGTACATGTATGATATATTTAGTAAGTACACCAGGAAAACATAGAGCATGTGCACAATTTGAATTGAATCATCATCTCAAAATAACATGTTCACGCATCTGAAGCAGATTATTTGAGAAAACAGTGTGGCAAAATGAAGATTTTCTCAGCTCATTCGTTATGAGCAATCACTCCTTGTGTTCCACAAAGATTTCAACCAATTCGATTCAGTAATTATATTTTTGTTCGAAGATATTTTCTATAATTGTGCTCAGTTCTGCTGCAGATTTGCTATATGAGGGAAAAGACTTCGACCACCATCTTGTAAAGTATATATGTATATTACAGACAAACCAAATTACGCCGTCGGCCGCACTATGTTATCGATATTGAAGTCACAGAACCGGCAACAAAAAGCACAGATTGCCGGATGGGGACACATGGGTAATCAGCAGATGTTCAAACCCGAGGTTTACCCGTGGCAAAAACTCAAGCAAGTCGACCGATCCTTACAGACTGATACTATTTGCAAACGGCGATACCCTAACCTCGACACAGACATGTACATCTGCGTTGGACTAGTGCATGAACCGGATATGTAAGTCTAAAATGCAGACACAATCATCTATAAATAGAATTTGATCTGTGAGCCATGATAAATCAATACAAATCAATCATTTTGAATTAAACAGATAAAATGAGCCGTCCGCGAGAAAATCAACATTATGGCCTCTGCGTAATGTATCGACCAAGATCAGACTGCGCAGGCCGACACACTCCGTCTCAAGGGGATATAGGTATAGAGTAATGATTTTTGAAACAGAAAATCCAAAGGAGGGGGGAAAGTGTCTATCCGAGTAAGCCTGCGCGGCATGCTTAGGCTGTTCCGGGACGATACTTTACGCAGAGTCCACACTGTTGGTTTTCTCGCGGGACGGCATTACTGGTGATGTGGCCTTATGGCTATGGTGCGACTGCCATCATAAACGAAAGTTATGAACAAAATTGTATAGTTTCTGAAAGGTCAATGCTCACGAGACAAGTTGTACCTTTACATGTCCGTTCATTCCATTATAACGTTAGATGACGGTAGCGAATTCACCAAACAAATACCTGGTCCATTCATTCAATTGTATAAAGATTTTCCATATTTGTGCCGAGTTGTGTTCAAAGTCGTCTGCTGCAGATTTGTTTTACGCATATATGTGTTAACCCAGCGTAAGTCTTCGGTGACAGGTCAATGCAATTAGAGTCTAGATCGCTTTCTAATCCTGGCTAAATAGAACTGTGCAGCGTTTTGTGATTAGAAATAGCATTGCCTCGCCGGTTTGCTTACATTTAAACTTACATGGACGTTCTATAAGTGGGGGCTATGTTTCTAGCTTTATAACGGGAGATACAATTAAATTATTTAAACATACAAGCGGACAGTGAGAAGTGAAGCAAGTAAAACGCTTCAGAGACAACCTCTTATGTGAACCAAACCTTTCAAAATAAATACATTGCTTCATTATGCTGATTCCAAATATCAAATTGTATTGGTACGCTGTAGGGCTTACGAAAATCAATACATTTAATTATTTACCAAAGTACGCCGGGTACCGGACTAATGTCAGACGTACTGTTATACCATGGTAAGCCGGGTACTAGACTGATACAAGTATAGTACAGTCACGGCTCAATAATCAAAGATGATTTGCGAATAAAAAGTTGTATATATTATCAGTATGTGAGTTCGAATCCCGGCTCGGCCAACTTTCTTTCCGACGTTTGACAGAGGTCAATGCGACATGCGTCATTCGTCTTCCACCATTGGGCTAAGTCTATGTGGAAAAGCAGCCAGTTGCTAGATTAACCTTGTTTCCAGAGTAATATGAGCCGTCCCGAGAGAAAACCAACATTATGGCCTCTGCGTAATGGATCGACCCATTTCAGCCTGGGCTGTCCGCGCAGACTGATCCGGGCCGACACATTCCGTCTCAAGGGGATAGTGGTATATAGTAATGATTCCTGAAACAGAAAATTCACAGGTGGCTAAAAGTGGCTATCAGGGTAAGCCTGTTCGGCATGCTTAGGCTGATCCGGGTCGATACTTTACGCAGAGTCAACAATGTTGGTTTTCTCACGGGAAGGCTCATATTACTTGTTGTATTATTTATGTTTAGACCAGTCTTTGCAAGGATTTAAAATGGATTAAGAAACTGAACTAGTCTAACAGTAAATAAAAAGTTCGTTGAACCATACATTCATTTAAATTGGAATGAACTATTCCATAACAAAACCAACTGGTCGACTATTTATGAATTTATCAACAATCAATACGACAAACGAATAAAACAATTCAAATACAGGCCAATACATAACATCTTCCTATCAAGAGAAACATGTTTCAAGTGGAAAAGGATAGAATCTGCTAACTGTCACCTTTGTAATATAATTGAAACGTATGAACATGCCTTTGAACAAAGTCCATATAACACTTACGCATAACAAACAAACATATCATTCGAACGCATGCATGTATATATACATTGCGAAATCTATCACACTCGATCACTTCATCATTCTAGGGATTGTTCGTTTTCCTTATGTACTAGATCGATAGAACAGTGAAGATAATATGGTAGTAGATTGTTATACCTTTCACCTGAAGTAAACGACTTTTAACGCTGCAGTAGCAGAACTATTTTGTTTAGTTGGAATTGCTGGTAACATAGTTCATTGGAAAATATTCTTAGTTTTCTTTTTCTTTGAAAAATGTTTACAATTACTGTGAATTCTGTTACCTATGTCAATAATGTATGATAAAACTTAAACGGATTGTCAAGTGACAGTTTGAAAACAACACCAGTCTATGTGAAAACGCAGCCAGTTTCATAGAAAGACTGTTGAATGGAGTACTGGTGTGAGAAACCCAGAAAAAAACCCAATGGTATTTGAACAATTGCTTAAAAACGGCGTTAAAAGTTAAAACTTAATCTATCAATTATGTTTAATATAAATGTTAAGATCAGCCCATAGTGAGAATGGCCGGATTCTACGTAATGTTATTTATTACAGGGAGCCGTGTTATGGGGACATAGGTGGACCTCTGATGTCTTTGATGTCAATTAAAAGGTACACATTCCTTGGTCTGGCACTGAAAACAAAAGAATGCACGGAACTGTACGAATTTAGTCTGTTTCTAAACATTCTCCATCCAGATATAAACGTTTGGATACAGAAACAATTAAGAGGGTGTAACCGAATAAATGAACCGAATCCTTATGTTGATGAAGTTGAGGAACCTGTTGACGCAGAGAATAAAACCGAGGCTAGAAGAGAAAATGATAAAGATGGCGTTGATTCGAAAAACGGAGATGGTGATCAAGGCGAAGATGATAAACGGAATGTTGGTAATAAAGTTAAAAATAATGGTCAAGACAATGCGTTACCTGAGGC
This sequence comes from Serripes groenlandicus, assembly GCA_031761405.1. Classification (NCBI taxonomy): domain Eukaryota; kingdom Metazoa; phylum Mollusca; class Bivalvia; order Cardiida; family Cardiidae; genus Serripes; species Serripes groenlandicus. The sequence continues at coordinate 200,562 of JASEVX010000037.1, forward strand.
CGATGATAATGTAAAAGATGGTGTCGCTAATAATGATGATGCAAATGCTGATGAGGATAGTTCCGATAATAATGTACATGTTATTGGAATAAAGGACATGATTGTAGAAGGATGATGGTTTTTAACACTTGAACGCTCTGCAATAGATCACCTTTGAAAACATTATGACCAAAGGAGAAAGTTCACCTTTGGCCACATTGTTTCTAACTTTATTCAATAATTATGATTTGATTTATAGAGAATTCCCACAGTTCTGCTTAGATGTATTCTAAATCGTCGGCCGGTGATTTGTTGTTTGTGCGAAAGGGATAAGAAACGTAATGTTTTAACAACTTTATCTTTAAGGACTCTGCGTAATTCATCGACCCAGATCAGCCTGCGCAATCCGCGCAGGTTAATCCGGGCCGAGACATTCTGTCTCAGGGGGATAGAGGTTTCTAGTAATGACTCATGAAACAGAAAATCCACAGGAAGCGAAAAGTGTCTAACGGGATTAGCCTGCGCGACATGATTAGGCTGATCCGGGTCGATGCTTTACGTAGAGTCCACAATGTTGGTTTACTCGCGGGACGGCTCATATATTGCCATAACGCGAAGTTAACCCTAAGTCTTGATAAACACCACTTTTGAAGTGTCTGCAGCAAATGACATGTAGTTCTCTCGTTTTTCAATGATGTTGAATGAAGATGTGTTATTCATGTCCGAAAATGATTTATACACTTATCATGGCTTTAGTAATGTCCCTTGTCTTCAATTCTTTCATTCGAGTCTAAAAGTAGCATGTCTCTCAAGTGATAAGGTAGCCAAATACTATCTTGGTCAAATGGAAGTAAATCGGACAGACTTGTGTCGCAGTCAATTGTGTCCATTCTACTTTCAAGTGAATCTATATAAGTGAAATTTGCTATCGTGTGACAGTAATTATTTCATGTTTAGCTCATCTGCTTCTTGAAGAAAAGTCGGGCTATTGTGCTACCATTTGCGTCGTTGTCTGCGTCATCACAAAAGTTTAACCTTACCTCATAACTCAAAAGTCGTCAAAAGCCGTTCCATATCTTGGTGCACATGTTCCTATGAACAATACACATGTCTATACCAAGTCACATAACTCTGGTTATAATAATTATTCAGTAATGCCCCTTTTTCGACTTTGAAAAAAACAAACGAGCGTTTACGTTCGTTCCGTCACGCTCTTCTTTATCAAAGAAATCTCGATATCCTCTGAAGCGAATACAACGTAAACGCAGGCAGTGTCTTTTCTGGTAGCAAATTCTCTAAAGACGGTTTCCGCAGGTCGCAGCTAAAATGTAAATGTCTGCCTTATTTGGTGTGTGTCTGTCAGTATTTCGGGTTGGTAAGCTTTTGGAGTATAGCCTGTATTCCGATACTGATTAAGAGGTATAGATAAGGGCATCTTTCGTTTTCTAAAACCCTTATTTGACACTTAAACCTTGTGCTGTGAATACTCAAAATAATCGTCTCTCTGTTGAAACTCTTTTGATCAGCAATTAGAGAGATATTGTGGGAAAAAGACCCCGTATCTAGTTCTAAGATGTATGCTGCACTTGACTTTAAATAACTGTTTCGTATCCTGTTTAGTGCGTCTTAAAACAGCAATTACGAACTGTATATACCATGATCAGCTTAGTATTCGTGTTATCTATTAGTGTCCTGTATCGTTCGCTACTCATGTATCAATATTTTGTAAAAGAATAGCATCATGGAAGATGATATCACTCATGGGAATTAGCTGGATAAGGGTTTATCCACATCTGGAATTGGGACATTTCGGTTCGAAATTCTAAAATATAACCAGTATTGAATGTGCTTTGGTTATAAAAGTTCAACATTTTCTATGACACAGTGAAAAGAAAACCTGGCAGACCAAATTGAGGAAACAATGCACAATTGATGTAATTTTATAACTTACTGAATCAGAAAATAATGTATTTAAATACTAAATTTGAGGCATTATATGGCCAAACATTGTTTCTTTGCTTAAATTGTATATTGGTAGATTCACTAGCATGTCTTTTTCCCATAAATTTGAATTGTTTGATAAACTTATAGAAACATATTTTTCTTATGGGTGATAGATACGGGGTATGAATGAAGCAGATAAATTAGAAATAATCATTTAAAAAAATTCAAACAAGTATTTTTGTTTATTCAATTGGTTCCAGAAGTCGATTTAAAATTATTTCAGAAACTTTAGGTTTTGATATTGTATAGTTAATCAAGGTGTCGAAAATGTGAAATTATATTTGACTGTAATTAAACAAAGACTTTATGATAAGTAGTTTCAAATATGGAATGCTGATTTAACTCTCCAAGAGCGAGAACGAATATAATTATTTTTGGTTTCTTTTTCCATCCATATCTTTATTCAATTAAAATCGATAAATTTAGAAACGCTTTTACAATATTTCGTGTTTCTGCACATAGATCAGAAATTGAAGCTAGGAGATGGTACAAACTAAATAAAATTCCTTATAATGAAAATAAAGTAAGGTGTTAAACTGCCGTAGATAAAATGCACTTTTTATAAAATGTCAAATAAGTCTGATATACGAATGTTATATATAAAAAAGAAATAGTATTGGAAACATCCTTGTATGATTAAATGTATTGAATAACATTAATCTGAATATTAAAATATAGTTAAAAACTTGGCAATATTTGTCTACAAAGGGTTTGAGGTAAGGAATACAAATAATTATGTAGATTAGCTGTGGCTAATTGCAGCCTTATTGTCTGTCTGTCTTAAAGATGTAAATCAATGTGGAAATTTCGAAATTGCCCACATTGAGCAACTTCGACACCTTCTTCAATGATTTCTGATTGATTTTTATGGTTTTTCTTCTCTCAAATGCCAGTACGACCACTGATATAATTTCTAGTAACTTATTAAAACTACTCTAGATTATCTTAGTCCGTTGTTAATCAAACGGGAAAAACATTTTAAATTATATCTATTTTCTTGATTATTTTTCAAGTATTTATTGTTTTCCTGTGTTTATCTTTAGTCCGCAATTTGTTAAAGCAATCGTGTTATATGTGTGTGGTATGTTATGCATTTCTTCCCTTTTTCCTGAATAAAGTATACCTGTATATCTGTAAACAGAGGCTTTTGCAATTTATTATCTTATTCACATTCCGATTTGGCCTCATAAAAGTTCCATTTTTGGAGGGGCTACACTTCTAGTTGTGTCAATAACTACATCTAGGACTTTATCACTAGTAGACGGATGTCAAAGGCTATGAGGGGGCTGTTCGCACATACAATATGAACCCCAAATAACGAGATGCGGTTCGTTTACATGCTTGTAACACTGGTCGGTATACCATTAACCACGAAATGCGGTTTATCTAATCGTTTGTATCACTGGTCGCTATTCCAAGTGTCTAACTGTTTGTAACACTGGTCATTGTTCCAAGTATCTACATATGTGTAACACTGGTCGGTATACCAAGTATCTACTTGTTTGTAACACTGGTCAGTATACCATTAATCACGAGATGCGGTTCATCCATTCGTTTGTAACACTGGTCGATATTCCAAGTATTAACATGTTTGCAACACTGGTCGGCATACAAAGTATCTACATGTTTGTAACACTGGTCGGTATACACAGTGTCTACATGTGTGTAACACTGGTCGGTATACCAAGTATCAACATGTTTGCAACACTGGTCGGTATACACAGTGTCCACATGTGTGTAACACTAGTCGGTAAACCAATCATCTACATGCTTGTAACACTGGTCGGTATATACCATTAATTACGAGATGCGGTTCATCGACATGATTGTTACACTCGTCGGTATACCGCCCCTGAATAGTCACGACATGGATTTTACTCGCTCAGAAAATTTTGAAAAAAACATGCAATTTAAAGTACTTTTTGGCAAATATAGTGAAATTAAATTGTAAACTGGACATTTAAAGTGTTTCTAGATGCCACCCAGATATCACCAGAAGAAAGTCATGTCAACTAGCGAAAACAAAAGGAAAAATATATCTTCTTTGTTCCCGGAGAGCCTGTACACAATCGAAGGACAGTGACCAGTCATCACAAACCGGTTTGGGCAGTTTGGAAAGTGTAAACAAGAACTCGGAGTCGATTTTGGATAACGCAGAAAGTCAGAATAACCGGTTACATTAATATTTTCCATCACCGCCACAGTATTTTGTGTTTGATAATAACATTGATTGTAACAATATGAACAATATGAATAACGCATATCCGCAGCAGCTCTCTGCCCAGTTTGTACAATCACCCCACTGGTCAATACACGCCACAATGTATGACGCCTATATCCAATCAACTGACACCACCATGGTCAGAACATTTAATGAATGATATTCAAAGTATCAAGATTGCAGTATTAAGAATAGAACATTTTGAAAAAACAGTTAATTCGATCTGTAAAATTGTGTTATGGAATAGAGGAAACCAAGCCTAATAATGCGGCTCAAGAACCGGAAAGATGTGAAGCCATAGTAAAATAATTCATCAAAAAGAACCTAGAAATCGAAGCCGATCAAATGATCTTCGATCGTGCACACAGATTAGGCGATTTTCAACGATCAAAGAAAATATTCGAAGAAAATCATTTCCAAAACAAGAGCACCATGATGGTCACCATCACCTGATTTAATCAAACTTAAAAAGTTGTCATTGTTCTTTGTCTATACATGTATACGGAAAACAAGCAACAGCCCCTGGTGGCCATGTTTATCATCCTATCAAAATAATTTGAAGTCTTAGTAGAGGGGCACCCAAAGAACATTCATGGCAAATGGACAAGAATATTTTTAAAGTGTTTACCTTAACAAATCTATGTAAAACAAGTGATCCCAAGGTTGGAGCCATGTTTGACAACAGGGCTATAATAATGTGACCAATATTGGATGAAGTGATATTTCAAATATTAAACTTTTAGACAAGATTTTTAAAGTTTTTCCCTATACGAGTATATGTAAAACAAGTGAGCCGGGTGGGGCCATTTTTGACTCCAGGGCTATAATTTGAACAATCTTGGATTCTAGATGAAGCTACATAACATATATCAAAGGCCTTAGCCTTCTACTTTTAGACAAGATTTTAAAAGTTTTTCCCTCTATAAGCATATATAAAACAAGTTACCCCCGGGGTGAGGCCATCTTTAACACAGTGTGATGATTTGAACAATATTGGTAGAGGTCCACTAGATAAAGCTACATACCAAATATCAAAGGCATTGGCCTTCTACTTTTAGACAGAAAGATTTGTAAAGTGTTTCCCCATACGAGTCTATGTAAAACACGTGAAACCCCGGGATGAGTCATTTTTGACCCCAGGGCTATAATTTGAACAAAATTGGTAGAGGTCCACTAGATGATGCTACATACCAAATATGAAAGGCCTAGGCCTTCTACTTTTAGACAAGATTATTTTTTATTTGTTTTCCCTTTATGAGTCTATGTAAAACAAGTGACAGGTAATTTTTGACCAAAGGGCTTAAATTTGAACACTCTTGGTAGAGGTCCACTAGATGACGCTACATACCAAATATCAAAGGCCTTTGCCCTCTACTTTTAGACAAGACTATTTTTTTAAGTTTGGGTTAATTTCCCCTTTTTTGTTGCCATGGCAACCATGACCCCAGGGCTATAATTTGAACAATCTTGTTAGAGGTTCACTTGATGATACTACATACCAAATATCAAAGGCATGGGCCTTCTACTTTCAGACAAGAAGACTTTTTAAATTGTGGTTAATTTCCCCTTTTGTGTTGCCATGGCAACCAAAGTTCTGTATAAAATTATTTTGAATGTGGTTGATTGGTTTAGGGGAAGAAGTCGTTTGTAGGAAAATGTGAACGGACGGACGACGACGACGACGACGACGACGACGACGACGACGACGACGACGACGACGACGACGGACGACGGACGGCGAGCGATCACAAAAGCTCACCTTGCACTTCGTGCATAGGTGAGCTAAACAAAGATACACACAACCAAAATAATTATGGTGTTGGCGTATAGCTTCCCAAAGAGTGGAGATATTCTCGAAAAGAATTGTATCCCATCATGCACTCAGACACGAGCAAGGTTAACAAGGTGAAATTCATCAGTGATAAACTTTATTTTAACGGTCATGTGTACAAACCACGACAGACCCCAAATTCAAATCTCTATCTATTATAAGAACTGCATTTGTGAGAAAAAGGGATCGATGTGGAATAGTTTGGTTAAAGATTGGCAAACAATTGTTTCATTCTAATGTTGATCTATTTTTTATTCAGTGTTTATATACCACCGCATGGTTAAAAAATATTGAATTATATTGATGTTGATATGTTTGAAAAAAAATACTTGACTCAAATGGAAAACGTTTAATCCAAATATGTAAAAACACGGAATTACTTATCGGTTATGGTCGACTGTGCAATGAAAATGGAAGTTACACCTTTTTAAGTAAAAACGGCTCCAGTGTTGTTGATTATGTTATACTTAAACAATCAATTTTACGTAATGTCACCTAACGAATTTTCAGATCACTGCGCACTGCATATTTGCATACAATGTAAACTCCCGCGAAACATAACACGTGATCAAACTAATATGCATTTATATGTTTATTTGAAATACTATATGATGGGTTTTCTTTACCTTTCGTTTCTGTAAAGAACTCCAAAATGCAACCAGTTATTTGTTACATAATTTTCATTACTATTGTCTTGTTTTGCAATTGTTTTACTGTTCTTCTCCAGAAAGGAAGAAGATTTTTAAAGTTTTTCCCCTAAATGAGTCTATGTAAAACAAGGGACCCCCGGGATGGGGTGATTTTTTACACAATGGCTATAATTTGAACATTCTTGGTAGAGGTCCACTAGATGATGCTACATACCAAATATCAAAGGCCTTGGCCCTCTTCTTTTAGACAAGAAGATTCTTTTTTAAAAATCTCTATGAGTCTATGGAGAACAAGTGACCCCCGGGGAGGTTTCATTTTTAACCCCAGGGCTATAACTTGGACAATCTTTGTAGCGGTCGACTAGATGATGCTACATACCCAATATCAAAGGCCTGGGCCCTCTACTTTTAGACAAGAAGATTTTTTAAGTGTTTCCCCTATATGAGTCTATGTAAAACAAGTGACTCCCGGGATGGGGTCATTTTTTACCCCAGGGCTATATTTCGAACAATCTTGGTAGAGGTCCACTAGATGATGATACATACCAAATATCAAAGGCCTGGGCACTCTACTCTTAGACAAGACTATTTTTTAAGTTTTGGTTAATTTCCCCTTTTTTGTTGCCATGGCAACCATGACCCCAGGGCTATAATTTGAACACTCTTGTTAGAGGTTCACTAGATGATGCTACATACCAAATAGCAAAGGCATGGGCCTTCTACTTTCAGACAAGAAGACTTTTTAAGTTGTGGTTAATTTCCCCTTTTGTGTTGCCATGGCAACCAAAGTTCTGCATAAAATTATTTTGAATGTGGTTGATAGGTTTAGGAGAAGAAGTCGTTTGTAGGAAAATGTGAACGGACGGACGACGACGACGACGACGAACGACGGACGGCGAGCGATCACAAAAGCTCACCTTGTAATTCGTGCATAGGTGAGCTAAACAAAGATACACACAACCAAAATAATTATGGTGTTGGCGTACAGCTTCCCAAAGAGTGGAGATATTCTCGAAAAGAATTGTATCCCATCATGCACTCAGAGAAGAGCAAGGTTAACAAGGTGAAATTCATCAGTGATAAACTTTATTGTAACGGTCATGTGTACAAACCACGACAGAACCCAAATCCAAATCTCTATCTATAATAAGAACTGCATTAGTGAGAAAAAGGGATCGATGTGGAATAGTTTGGTTAAAGATTGGCAAACAATTGTTTCATTCTAATGTTGATCTATTCTTATGCAGTGTTTATATACCACCGCATGTTTAAACAATATTGAATTATATTGATGTTGATATGTTTGAACTGATTGAACAGGGATTTGAGAAATATAAACAAAAAGGTAAAGTTCTTATTGTAGGAGATTTAAATAGTAGATCATCTGTAGAAAAAATATTATTTAACATTTGATAGATACTTAGATAACAATTTCAATTTAAACAATAGTGTTAATATCACATCCCGTGTAAACAAATATCAGATACTTGACGCAAATGGAAAACGTTTAATCCAATTATGTAAAAACACGGAATTACTTATCGGTTATGTGCAATGAAAATGGAAGTTACACCTTTTTAAGTAAAAACGACTTAAACACGATGACTTTACACACATTAATCAATTTTACGTAATGTCACCTAACGAATTTTCAGATCACTGCGCACTGCATATTTACATACAATGTAAACTCGCGCGAAACATAACACGTGATCAAACTAATATACATTTATATGTTTATTTGAGATACTATATGATGGTTTTCTTTTACCTTTCGTTTCTGTAAAGAACTCCAGTAATGCAACCAGTTAGTTGTTAGATACTTTTCATTACAATTGTCTTGTTTTGCAATTGTTTTACTGTTCTTTTCCAGAAAGGGCGTAAATCGCTGTTGCGAAACGAAACTTTTTATGAAACACGCACCCTGAACAAAATATTTCTAAAAGCCCCGGCACAGATAATTTTTTGCCGAAGTTCTCAAAAGTTCATATGATAGTATTGCTGCATTGCTTGTAAGTGTTTACAAAAAAGAAGGAAGGTATTTTCCCCAAAATAGTTGAGGAGAAGGGATAATCATACCCATATTCAAGGGAGGAAACCCTGATGCTAAAAACTTTAGAGGGATAACTTCTAACAATTTCATTTCTAATATTTACTCAAAATTACTTGTTACAAGGCTTACCAAGTGGTCTGAAAAACATGAAAAGATAATTGATAATCAATTTAGTTTCCAAAAGGGAAAATCTACGATAGATTGCATCTTCATTTTGCACTCCTTGATAATGAAAACCTTAGCAGACAAGACAAATCTTTGCGTAGCTTTTCTTGACTGGGAAAAGATGTATGGCAAAATAGATAGAGTATTTCAGAAACTACTTAATGAAAACGTTAGTTCTAAATTTGTAAATGCTATTAAAGGCGAACTAAAGCTAGGTATGTAGAATTCGTAGACTCATATAAAAATAGACAGAGCTCATAGAGTTGGTAAATATAACCGGGAGAAAAGAGACCCATAGTTGTAAAGTTTAACTTTGTTCAAGACAAGTTGTCAATCAAAGGAAGAGTGAAAGAGAAGAGCGAGGAAATATCCGTTAGCGATCAATTCCCGAGCTGTATTCAAGAAAAAAGAAGAAGTCTTATCCTTATATTGATACAAGCCAAGAGCGAACGGAAAAGTGCTTATCTCCTATGATATACTTTATATAAACGTTGAGATTTACAGGGGTAGTGGAGTTCAAGAGAGTTAAGGGTGTCAAGCAAAGCAAATGAATTTCCTTCTATGGAACGTTAATGGACTTAACAACAAATTCGTTGATAATGACTTTTTAACCATATTACAAATATATAATATTGTGATGTTAATGAAAAAATGGACCTCGAGATGCAGTAATCTAGATATAGATAGATACAATCACATATCATACCTTAGGCCAATAACAAACAAAAGGGCAAAGCGAAACAGTGGAGGTATAATGATATATACTACAGATCAAGATTTAAAAACAACATAGACATGTGTAATATCGACCAAAAAGGAGTAGTTTGGATTAGGTTGAAAAAGGAGTATTTCAGTTTTGAAAATAATAGATTTATTTGTGCTTGCTACGTCCCATCGGAGGATTCATTTGTTTATAAAAACGCAAATTATATGCTTTATCAGTGTGATTTCTTTGAAATCTTGGACATAAATGTTAGAAACTACAGTCAGATGAGTGAGGTGTATTTCACGGGAGACTTCAATGCGAGAACAGGGCCCGTATTCACCAAACTTTTAAATTTAGATTTTTGACTAAATCTAAATCTAAATATTTAGTTCACTTTTTGGATTCCCGGAGATTTAGATTTAGTCCGTATTCACCAACACGTTTTAAACCGATCTCAATTTATTCCAGTTTGTAAATGTCGTAAGCGGCCGCGCACCGACTATGGTTCCCAAATTAATCTAAGAGCTGAAATAAAAGACAGTACCATTCATTTATAGTCTATTTATAGATTTTTATCTTTATCGTTATTTCACAAGCTGGCATCTCAATTTTTCAAACCACATAACTATCCATTTGCTTTGTGCAAATGATCGGATTAATCTGGACCGTTTTGTCGATGTACCGCCCTGTGAATGCACGGGAGATATATCGACGAGAAGGTCGTCACGTGACGACCAGGTAAACAGTTTTGGGTATAAACTACTAACATTGTGTAAAAATAATGAGCTTTCCATTTGCAATGGGCGTATCGAGGATGGTAAAACTACATGTTATGATGTTAATACGCGTCATAAAGGCACGAGCGTTGTTGACTATTTAATTGCTAAAAAAAAACCTGTTTTAGCAATATTGAATACATGTACATGAATGTTGACGACTTAACAGAGTTTTCGGACCACTGTCCTATATACTTTTTTATGTTGTTTAATGAAATCAGAAACCCGCACGGTGACAAAAGCAATTCAAATGAAAAGATAGACAGAATAATTTGGAAAAGCACAGACAGGGCTTCTTAAGACAGTGCTTTCTTAGAGTATAAGCCACATTTCGAAAACATTGTTTTGAATTTGAGCTCAAATGAAGCTGATATCGAGAAGTTTGTAGAAAATATGTCCAATTTAATTTATGATATTTCGTTTAGCCTTCACGGTAGGACGTTTTCAAGTTATAACAAGAGAAAGTCTACAGGTGCACCATGGATTGATGCACAGAATGAATGTATATTGTTTTATGGCGCATCGACAGCTAAGGTCATTTAGAGCGCAATTAAATTTAATTATTCATGATACCTGGGTAAACAAACCAGTACTAGGCTAGAAAATGTGCCTTGCCCAAGGGCACTCCACCATGACCGTAGTGCCGCGACTGGGGATCGAACCCGGGACACGAGAAAGTCTACAGGTGCACTATGGATTGATGCACAGTGTAGATATCTTAAATCCAAATTTTACGAAGGGAGAAGATTATATAAAAACTAAACCGAGTGAAGCAAACAAACATCACATTTTGACGCAGAGACAAAACTATGTACAATATAAACGAAAAACTAAACAACTTAATAACAACAAAGAAAAGGCAAGAATTTATATCATGACAACAAACGAACCTAAAAATTTCTGGCAATATATAAATAAATCAAATAAGAGCTGTCGGAGGACAGCGCGCTCGACTATTCCACCGCTTATTTAAGTTTCTTAGATAATGGACTCTAATGTAGTTGCATGCAAAACATTAACCACAATTTATTAAAGGGGGATAATTTGCATTATATGCAGGATAGAGTTATTTAACTTGATTATTGTCATAGGTGTGCTGGTTAGGAAGGGTTGTATACTGTTTCAATAGAATGCATCAAGTAGTTAATAAGATATGGACTCTCAATGTAGTTGCACGCAAACCTCTAACCATAATTTCTAAGTAAACAAGATGTGTTTGTGAAACACTGATGCCCCCGAATGGCAACATCTAGGTCAAAGGTCAAGGTCGCCAGGTCAAAAATGTTGGTACTGACAGAAAGGTCATGTCACAAGGAATACACATGTGAAATATGGTAGCCGTACCTGTTATGGTTCAAAAGAAGTGGTCAAGGTTAAAGTTTTTTTCGAGAGTGGCAACATCTAGGTCAAAGGTCAGGGTCGCAAGGTGAAAAACTTTGGTACTGACAGAAATGTCATGTCACAAGATATACACATGTGAAATATGGTAGCCTTACCTGTTATGGTTCAAAAGTAGTGGGGAAGGTTAAAGTTTTTTTTGAGAATGGCAACATCTAGGTCAAAGGTAAAGGTCGCAGGGTCAAAAATGTTGGTACTGACAGAAAGGGCATGTCACAAGGAATACACATGTGAAATATGGTAGCCGTATCTGTTATGGTTCAAAAGTAATGGCCAAGGTTAAAGTTTTTTTCGAGAATGGCAACATCTAGGTCAAAGGTCAAGGTTGCAAGGTCAAAAATGTTGGTACTGACAGAAAGGTCATGTCACAAGAAATACACATGTGAAATATGGTAGCCGTACGTGTTATGGTTCAAAAGTAATGGCCAAGGTTAAAGGTTTTTTTCGAGAATGGCAACATCTAGGTCAAAGGTCAAGGTCGCAAGGTCAAAAATGTTGGTACTGACAGAAAGGTCATGTCACAAGGAATACACATGTGAAATATGGTAGCCGTACCTGTTATGGTTCAAAAGTAGTGGTCAAGGTTAAAGTTTTTTTTCGTGCAGACAGGCCAAAACCTACATCTAGGTCAAAGGTCAAGGTCGCAAGGTCAGAAATGTTGGTACTCACAGAAAGGTCATGTCACAAGGAATACACATGTGAAATATGGTAGCCGTACCTGTTATGGTTCAAAAGTAGTGGTCAAGAATAAAGTTTTTTTCATGCAGACAGACAGACGTGCAGACGTGCAGACAGACGTGCAGACAGATGTGCAGACGTGCAGACAGGCCAAAAACTATATGCCCACCGACTCGGAGATTCCGGGGGCATAAAAAGGGGCAACAATTTGAACCATATGCAGGATAGAGTTATCTTAATTGGTTGTGTTTATAGTTGTGAAATTGGGAAAGGTTGTTTAAAGTTTCAATACAATGCTTCAAGTTGTTACTAAGATTACACTATAAATGTAGTTGCAAATCTTTAACCAGAATTTCGTACTTGATTGTTTACATATATGTGATGGTTGGGAAGGGCTGTATAAAGTTCCAATGCAATGCATCAAGTACTTACTAAGATATGGTCTCTTAATGTAGTTGCATGCAAAAATTTAACCAGAATTTTTAAGTCCAAAAAGGTCCATAACTTGCATAAAATGCAGGATAGAGTTAATTAACTTGAAAATCAACATAGGTGTGATAGTTGGAAAGGGTTGTATGAAGTTCAAAGCAATGCATTAAGTAAATACTAGGATATCTACTCTGAATTCTAGTTAAAAAAAAGGGCCATAAATTTCAAAATATACTGGATAGAGTTATTATACTTGATTGTTTACATAGGTGTGATGGTTGGGAAGGGTTGTATAAAATGCAGGATAGAGTTATTTAACTTGGAAATCAACATAGGTGTGATAGTTAAAAAGGGTTGTATAAAGTTCCAAAGCAATGCATTAAGTAAATACTAGGATATCTACTCTGAATTCTAGTTAAAGAAAGGGCCATAAATTTCAAAATATACTGGATAGAGTTATTATACTTGATTGTTTACATAGGTGTGATGGTTGGGAAGGGTTGTATAAAGTTTCAATGCAATGCATCAAGTAGTTACTAAGAAATAGTCTCTTAATGTAGTTGCATGCACAACTTTAACCAGAATTTCTAAGTGATTAAAGGGCCATAACTTGCATAAAATGCAGGATAGAGTTATCTTACTTAATAATCTACATAGGTTTCAATGCAATACATCGAGTAAATACGAGATATGGACACTTAATTTAGTTGCACGCAAAACTTTAACCTGAATTTCTAAGTAAAAAAAGGGCCATAACTTGCATAAAATGCAGAATAGAGTTATCTAACTTAATAATCTACATAGGTGTGATAGTTGGGTAGGGTTGTAGAAAATTTCAATGCAATGCATCAAGTAAATACTGAGATATGGACTCTTAATTTAGTTGTACGCAAAACTTTAACCAGAATTTCTAAGTATAAAAGGGCCATAACTTGCATAAAATGCAGGATATAGTTATCTAACTTGATACTCTACATAGGTGTGATAGTTTGGTAGGGTTGTAGAAAGTTTCAATGCAAAACATGTAGCATTTAAGTCGAATTTTTCATATAAAAAAACCCTGACGATTTTCTGATATCAAATATTCATTTTCTGATATCAGGAATTCGAATTCTTGATATCAGAAAATCATTTACATTTCTTGATATCAGAAATTCCATTTATTGATATCAGAAAATCATTTTTTGATGTCAAGAAATCCATTTTCAGATATCAAATAATCTATTTTCAGATATAAAAAAATACTGACGATGTTGTGATATCAAGAAATACATTTTCTGATATCAAATATTCATTTTCTGATATCAGGAATTCGATTTTTTGATATCAGGAATTCGATTTTTTGATATCAGAAAATAATTTTTTGATATCAGGAAATCGATTTCTTGATATCAGAAAATAATTAATATTTTCTGATATCAAAAATTCGAATTCCTGATATTAAAAAATAGATTTTCTGATATTAAAAAATAGATTTTCTGATATCAAAAAATCGAATTCCTGATATTAACAATAAAGGAATAAATATTAAAACGGCGCCTCATAGTCATCACTAGCTTGACGTAATAGGATAAACGACTGGTGCGACTCTCAACAATTATTGAACGAGTCTCAGTTTGGATTTAGAGATGAGTGTAGTACTGTAGGCTGTATATATCTTTTACATACCGTTGCCATATTCAATATCTATTATATCCTTTGCCGAAAGAAGTCAATAAGGTATTGAATCTTGCATCTTGGTAAAGACCAGGAAGGGATATCAGTTCAGGGGTCATGGGTTCGAAACCCGGCTCACCCTTTCATTACTTCCGTTGATTGACAAATGTTATTATGGATAGCGTCATTCGTCTTCCACTAAGAGGCGAAATAGTCAATGTGTTAAGGTAGCCTGTTGCCTGTGAATAATGTGTTGTGTAGTACTGGTGCGAGAAAGCCAGGAAACACACATTAGGTAAACTGACAGCCGAAATGGTACTGAAATATTGTCATTCAATCTAACTCTCGTGAAACTTATCTTAGAATAACAAGCAGACTTAATCGTGTGAAGCACAGGAATCCGCTGTGCTGTTGGGAATTTGAAACTGGACGTCCCGGGCTAGATCTCCAGTCGTGACTGCCCTTGGACAGGACACATTATATAGCCTAGTAATTTACGTAGGGATATCAAATAAGTGAACTGAAGCCGTATTCTGACTGAAATAATGTTGAAAACGGCGTAAACCCTTAACAAAAATAGTTACCCTCATCTCGAGTACTATCAACAGCATTTCTTCTTTACATTTCCTACAGACGAATTTCGAAAACATTGTGGCAAAAGGAGAAAGTACTCATAATGAGCAATATCTCATATCGCCACAGTGTTCAGAACTTTTTTCTTTAATTATACTTCATTTAAAGAGATTATTTTCTTATTTCCAAGTATACGTTTTCAAAGTCGTCTGCTGCAGATTGTTGTGTATGTGAGAAGGGGTAACTATATTCTTACTCAGTTGTGTATGTGAGAAGGGATAACTATATTCTTACTCAGTTGTGTATGTGAGAAGGGGTAACTATATTCTTACTCAGTTGTGTATGTGAGAAGGGGTAACTATATTCTTACTCAGTTGTGTATGTGAGAAGGGGTAACTATATTCTTACTCAGTTGTGTATGTGAGAAGGGGTAACTATATTCTTACTCAGTTGTGTATGTGAGAAGGGGTAACTATATTCTTACTCAGTTGTGTATGTGAGAAGGGGTAACTATATTCTTACTCAGTTGTGTATGTGAGAAGGGGTAACTATATTCTTACTCAGTTGTGTATGTGAGAAGGGGTAACTATATTCTTACTCAGTTGTGTATGTGAGAAGGGGTAACTATATTCTTACTCAGTTGTGTATGTGAGAAGGGGTAACTATATTCTTACTCAGTTGTGTAATGGTTGTTGTTACATGTTCATATGAGCTGACCCACAAGAAAACCAACATTGTGGACTCTGCGTAAAGTATCCACCCGGATCAGCCTAAGCATGCTGCAATTTAGACACATTATACGAAATGTGCATATAGTCACGCTGTGAGGCACTCAAACATAAGCCTTTTGATGCACACACCGAAATAAAATCCATTTTGACATGAGCCCTTCCACGAGGAAACCAACGTTATTGACTCTGCGTAATGCATCAATCCATGTCAGCCTGCGCAGTCCGCCTCGGGGGGATAGAGGTATAAAGTAATGATTCCTGAAACAGAAAATCCACAGAAGGCGCAAAGGGTTTTCCCGGTTAAGCCTATGAAACATTTGATTATGTCCAAATTGCTAGCTTTAAAGTCTATAAATGCAATACATCTGAAGTGGACATTTCAGGCTTTTGATCTAGTAAGGCTCGAATTTTTTCAGAAGCTTGTATTGTTTTTCCATTAAGATTTGCTTAACCCTTTCCAACTTGCAGACGCATTTGCAGCAGACGATTTTTGAAAACATTGTGGCAAAAGGAGAAATTGCTCATGATGATTCTATTCAATAATTAAAGGTTTATTTTTATTTATTTATTTTTAGGCTTTTCATGCTTTTGAGTAGATATTTTCAAAGTCGACTGCTGCAGTTTTGTCATATGTGGGAAAAGATTAACAAATTGATTGCTACTTACACGAATTATATATCGAAGCAAAGCAGACCCGTCCTATACAATACAATACTTTTTCAGAAGTGTATTGCAGTTTAACGGTATACCGGAACATCCCTATCTTTAACCCTTTCCCTCATACGACAGTTCTGCAGCAGACGACTTTGAACGTATTTTGTCAAAACATAGAAAATCTCCATAATTGAATGGATAACCTATGACAAAAAAAAGTGGAAAACATTGTGGAAAAAGGAGAAATTGCACGTATTGTGCAATTTCTTCTTTTGATACTATGTTTTCAAAAAGCCGTCTGCTGCAGAGGCGTCAGAAAGCGTCTATATGAGGGAAAGGGTTAACGAGGTAACAGCATGGTCGATTGTCAACAAATAAGACTGGCATTGAGGTCAAACATAGTTCAATATGTGTTCCTGTAAACGATTGTTTATATATGTGAATTCATATATTGCTTGGGAATAAATTATATGCATTCGAACTTAATGTAGTCATTGTACAAGTATTCATGAAATTACATTTTTACCACTCATAAAATATTTACGCTGTCATTTGCAATGCTATTCTTCAAAATTCAGATATCTTGACTGATATTTGGTACTTCTTTTATGAGGGAGACACTATATGAGTCTGGTTCCCGATCGTCTATGTATTTTTGTTTGAAATCGGGAAGCCAATTGATGTATGATTTTCAAAATTCCACACTACAATATACTTATGGTACCTCAGAGGTGTACCTTTCAAAAATCTCGTGGCGAGAGAAATGCCATGTCCGCAACAAGGTTCTGTAACAAACGGACTGGCGATAAGATGAAAGACAAGTTGAACTAAAATACCGGTGAATAAGCTTGAAGGTAGGTCTCACAGATGTTCTCATTACCTAACCCGTTCCGAGACACAGACGCATTTTGACGCCTCTGCAGTAGACAACTTTTTAATCTATTGATTTCATTGTTGAAAGTTGTAACACATTGTCCCGGCCTTTGGGGTCTTTGGTGCAAAGTGTTACAGACCCCGGGGCAAACTGTTACAATATGCATGTTGATTTTGTGTCTAATGAAAGATCAAACAGCTAATGTTGGATGCTAAACGCGACCACTGGTGTATTAACAAAACCGGCAAAAGCACCAAATTCCTCAGGACGCGGGTATGGTCTTTGTTTACAAGAAACCGGATGAAAATGTTACATGGGGCAAAGCGTTACCATTACGTGTTCCGACATATGACGTTCATTATTGTAGTAATTCATCATATCGATTGGTGTTCAAAAACACGTCATCATCAGTCTACCCATTCACGTAGTCTGGTCTGAATCTCCAGTAGATCGAATTCATACTTTGATGGCTCAGTGCGAAAGAGTTCCAAAACTGCCCAGTTACAACCATCTCGAGGTAACCAATCGAAATATAATGTATAGGATATATATATATATATATATATATATATTGTTATTGGTGGTGGTTACATCCTCGCATCGTACATAGCTTGTTCGTTTTCTCGCTTTTTTTATTTAAAAAAAAAAGAAGTACGGCTTTTCATACAAACTGGGCATTTGATTTAAACACGGAGAAATTTGGCAAATGGAGGACATGGAGATTTTGACGACCTGTTATTCTCATCCATCAAGATGTAGAGGGGCCCTGCCTAAAGCTATGTCGCCGTGGGTACTGTCAGTATGGGAACCTGTGCCCTGCCTCAAGCGTGGACACCGACTGGTTCTTCTACGTTTGCATGACGACTACTGCCAACTCTGTAGGCCTCCCCAACAGACTGAAGTGGATCGGTTTGATACAAGCCTTCCAAAATATTGGAAATTTAGCTAATTATTGCATTAAAGTTAGCTCAGTTTCCAAAAAATAATTTATATTTTTGAAACTTTGCTTGAACACACATGATCACATATTGCAGATATTGAAAGTAAATCAAAAGCCTAAATCTGGGTTCTTAAATCATTTTGATGTTAATCTGAAAAAATTGGGGTGGGGGTAAATTGATGATGTATGTTTTTAAATCATGTGTGCAAGCTATGTTTTTAGTGTGTTAAGATGCTTCAAAGATAATAGCCTATGAAAGAAAAGTTGCAACCCTTCAATGCAAAGTAGACTGTCAAAGCAATGTCTTCTGAGACTGCCGAATCTATAATGTCTAGTAAACGTACTTCATTTGAGACAAAATAAATTGGAAATATTTTAAAATGTCGGTACTGATGACCATTTAAAGTCTTCTTCATCTGACAGTACTCGTTTATAAGATTTAAGGAAATAAATAATTGTGCCTGTTTCTGGGATAAGTTTTCAAGTTTGACAAACTATTTCCCTGGATAAAAACATTGCATATGTTCTAGTAATAGATTCCTGCTACAGGAAAACAAAGTATGGCTTATTTGGGATCATTGTAGATTCAGACCAGCTTCAGCTTGGCTTCAGAGGTTATTTCTGCAGACTTCAATATTATAAATTCTCTCCCAGTCCCCCCTATAGACACTTTCTGGGGCCTCTACAGAAGACTACTTTTGAAAACATTGTGAGAAAAAGAGAAATTGCTCAAAACAAGCAATTTCTCCTTTTGCCACTATGTTTAATCTTTTTACTGTAATTATATATTCATTTGTTGGGATTGGCCTTGATGTTTTCAAAGTCGTCTGCTGCATATTTGTTTTATGAGGGAAAGGGTTTACCGTTAATCACCTGAATTGTATGTTGTTGCTCTCTATTCCATGAAGCATTTGTATAATTTGAGTTTCCCTTACAAAGGGTTTGATGGCCTTTCTCACATACAACAAATCAACAGCAGACATCTTAAAAAACATATTGGTAAAAATGTGTAAAATCTCTATAGACAAAGGTATAATAATTGAATCCAGATGAAAGCATTCTGGCAAACGGGGAAACTAATCATCATGAGCAATTTCTCCATTTGCCACAATGATTGAAAGTCTTCGTTACATCTGGGAAGTGATGAAGGTCTAGCACTAAGTCAGATCATCACATTCACTGCTAATTGGTAATATTATGTTGAAACATTTTTGCATGTTTTCCTAACCATGTGATCTTTACAGCCCATGGAAGTTTTTGTGGATGACGATTCCAAACTGACGTTACACGGACTTCAACAACATTATGTTAAACTGAAGGATAATGACAAAAATAGAAAACTCTTTGAATTACTTGATGTTCTTGAATTCAACCAGGTATGTTCAAGACTTTTTTATCAGGCTGTTTGTATCTAAATTATAGTTCTTTATCCAATAGAATTGTGTAAGCGATCTGGTAAATAATACAAGAAGGGAAAGAAAAAGTAATAATATTAAATGAATGAACTTTGTTACAAGTTTTATGGGAAAAGGGGACAAGATATCCCATGTCATCTACTGCACAGTAGCTTAATTGTCTGTATTTCATAAAGGGTTAATCACCTCCCACATATAACACATTAAAAACAATGGATAATATTGAAAACAGTGTCAAGATAATTTCTCAATATGAGCATTTTTTCATGCTTCCTAAAAGTTGTATGTGTGGAGAAAAATTATGTCGAAATTTAAAAGTAGATATTTTTCCTGCAGGCTTAGTTGCAAATTCTCCTATTAAATACAATATTTGGAATTTCTTCTTTTCTGACATTGTTTTCAAAAGATTTCTGTAACTGAAAAAAGGGATTGAAAATAATACTTTAACTCAAATTTAAATTCCAGTCTGCTGAATTCATCGTGTTGTATTTAAATGTATACCCTAATTTGACATTTTGGGAGAAATATTTCCTCTAAAAGGACCTGCAATTCATCCAACAAAACCCATGAAGATTTCAGAGAATCGATTTGAATTATAAACTATTTATTAAGTTCATCTTATGTGTGTGTCTAAGATTTAAACTTTCTTTAGAGATCTAGAAAAGGAGCTTTTTTCATGGTCTAAAATCCTTACTTGACCTCCAAAACCTATGTTGCTGGTATTCAAAAGAATTGTCTTGGCGATTAAAATGCTTTCGAGAACCCGCAACATATGTTTTAACCCTTTCCCTCATATATACGCTTTCTGATGCCTCTGCAGCAAACGGCTTTTTGAAAACATAGTGACACCAGAAGAAATTGCTCAAAACGAGCGATTTCTACTTTTGCCACAATGTTTTCTACTTTTAGTCATAGGTTATCCATTCAATTATAGAGATTTTCTATTTTTTGACAACATTTGTTTAAAGTCGTCTGCTGCAGAATTGTCATATGGGGAGAAGAGTTAAAGAAGCATCTGGCATACACTGTACGTTTGGATCAGATAGTAAGTATGTTCAATTTGATCTATGTGTATATCATTACTTATCTATACAATGCATTGGTGATGACGTTTGCTAAGTAAGGCTCAAGAAGGCAGAACTTCTCCATGTTATTCGAATCGAGTGGGGATTTTCTTTTCATAGAAAACAGGATGTGGCCAATTGAAGATAATAGCTGTTTAAACCCAGTGGACATTCGTTCTTACTGTATATTATATATGGTCATTTTGAATTGCTTCAAGTGACTTAAATTACCAAGTTTTCGATTTTTCTTTCTTTCATCCTTTCCAACTTAAAACAAATCTTTACTTCACGACTTTGAAATCATGTTTCAGAAATAATTGAAAATCTCTTTGAATGAAATTATAATCATTGAACAGAGTTTAAAACAGCAAAGTTATCTGTCAATCCAGGGGTTGGTAGTTCGAACTCCAAGCTCAGCTGGGACAAACTTTCCACGAAAAAAATAACATTGTGGACTCTGCGTAAAGTATCGAACCCGATCAGCCTAATCATGCCACGCAAAGCATGCCACGCAGGCTTACCCGGACAGACGCTTTTCACCTCCTGTGGATGTTCTATTTCGGGTATCATTACTTTATACCTCTTTCCCCCTGAAACGGGTCGAAACATTACGCAGAGTCCATAATGATGGTTTTCTAGTGGAACGGCTCATATTTGGAAAATCGGGCAGTTGTTTGAAAGACTGTTGCATTGAGTACTGGTGTGTAAACACTTGAATAGATGGACTGCTTGCCGTGATATCATTGAAAATTTGTTGAAAACTATTTGAAAAAGATTTATCTATCAAATCATCGTATTGTGCACATGTGGCAAAGTACATCTACGTGTGGCAAAGTACGTCTACATGTGGAAAATTACGTCTACATGTGGAAAAGTACGTCTGCATGTGGAAAAGTATGTCTGCATGTGACAAAGTACGTCTATATGTGTCAAAGTACGTCTACATGTGGAAAAGTATGTACGTCTACATGTGGCAAAGTATGTACGTCTACATGTGGCAAAGTATGTCTGAATGAGGCAAAGTATGTCTAAATGTGGTAAAGTATGTCTACAAGTGGCAAAGTATGTCTACATGTGGCAAAGTACGTCTACATGGGGCAAAATACATCTACAAGTGGAAAAGTACGTACGTTCACATGTGGCAAAGTACGTCTACAAGTCGGAAAGGGTTACATAGTAAAAATACAACAAAAATAAATTTGGAAATCAGTGCAAATAAAAATACACGTAGAAATATTTTGCAGCATTTAAGACATGTAGGAAAAGGAGTCATTGTTCTTTTTTAAAAATATGTCATTATCCGAACAATTTTCAATCGTCTTCTGCAGTAAATAGGATTGTTAGATTGTTAGAGCCTTCAGTTCTTGGCTTAACCGTTTCAATCATCTAGATGCTATCTTACACCTTTGCAGTTGACGATATTTGAAAACATTGTGATTAAAGATAATGCTCACATGAGCAATTTCTCATGTTGCTACAATGTTTACAACTCTATACAAAAATAATAGAGATTTACAGTGTACATTTGTTTGCCTACAAGTTTTTCACATTCAGTTTTGGTATAAAAACTAAAGTTTCACATTCAGTTTCGGTATAAAACGAATTGTCCGTTGTGCATGCGTGCGTTAACTTTTTCCTTTAAACGACTTTTTCTCCCTAACCACTTGGCCAATTTGGTTGAAACTTCGTAGAAAGCATCCTCTCAATGTCTTCTCTTAAATTCCTTCAAATATAATTGATCCATCCATAATTAAAAAATCTTCTCCGAAAGTGTTCAGCCGATTTTTCAATAATTTTGTAGAAATGTTCATTGGGTGACCCTCTATCAGATTCCTTTAAGCCATGTTGATTGGTAAAAAAAGCATGGCCACCAGGGGGTGGGGCTATTTTGCCTTTTATGGCTATAGTGAAAACTAAAAATATCCTCTTTTCCGAAAGTGTCAGGCCGATTTTCAAGTTATTTTGTAGAAATGTTCCTTGGGTGACCCTTTATTATATTCCTTCAAGCCATGTTGATTGGTTGAAAAACATGGCCGCCAGGGGGCGGGGCTATTTTGCATTATATAGCTATAGTGATAACTTAAAAAATCTTTTTCTCCGAAAGTGTTCAGCCGATTTTCGAATAATGTTGTAGAAATGTTCATTGGGTGACCTTCTATCAGATTCCTTCAAGCCATGTTGATTGGTCGAAAAACATGGCCGCCAGAGGGCGGGGCTATTTTGCCTTATATGACCATAGTGAAAAATTAAAAAATCTTCTTCTCCGAAAGTGTTGAGCAGATTTTCAAATAATTTTGTAGAAATGTTCCTTGGGTGACCCTCTATCAGATTTCTTCAAGCCATGTTAATTGGTAAAAAAACGTGGCCGTCAGGGGGTGGGGCTATTTTGCCTTATATGGCTATAGTGAAAACTTAAAATATCCTCTCCTCCGAAAGTGTCAGGCCGATTTTCAATTAATTTTGCAGAAACATTCCTTGGGTGACACTCTACATGATTCCTTTTAGCCATGGTGGTTGGTAAAAAAACATGGCCACCAGGGGGCAGGGCTATTTGGAGATTTGATTTTTGCCTTATGGCCGTGGAGCGATACTGGCCCTCTTGGGCCTCTTGTTTGTATAAATCACCGAAATTTCTCATTCAGTTTTAGTGTAAAACCGATTTTTCACATTCATTTTTGTATATAAACGAAAGTTTCACATACCGTTTTGGTATATTTAGGTCAAAGGGAAGTAAATCGGATCGGCTTGCCGGGCAGACAATTTTGTCCAGGTATTTTCAGATGAATATATAAGACTGAGGTTGGCTCCAATTGGACAATAATGATTTTGTTGAAAGTTGAAAGTGATTTTCATAAAGTTGAATAACCTCTGACTGATTTATAACCAAAATAGTGTTTGCTTTTAGCTATGTTGACACTCTAATAGCCATTTTCAGAACATGCTGTATTTTCTGAAATTGAAAGTAAAATTCAGTGCGGGATAAGGGTGACCTTTGATTTGACCTCCTAGCTCTGTCAAAAAACGGTGAACATGTGGGTTTGTTTTGCTTGTTTGGTAGTTCTAAGAATGAACTTTAGTTTGATATAGGAATATGTGTTAATTCATTTGCTAGTAACGAACCATAACCCATAACGCTATAATGGTCGCCTATGGAAAATTATTTACTTCCCTTTGACCATTAACGGAAGATTTACATACCGTGTTGGTATATAAACGGAAGATTCACATACCGTTTTGGTATGTAAACGGAAGATTCGCATACCGTTTTGGTATATAACGGAAGATTCACATACCGTGTTGGTATATAAACTGAAGCTTCAGTCATCTTTTGTATATAAACAGAAGCTTCACATACCTTTTTGTTATATAAACGGAAGATTCACATATCGTGTTGGTATATAAACGGAAGATTCACATACCGTTTTGATAATAATAACCAAGCGTGTATCGGTGCTATACACCGGGCACGTAAAAGAACCAAGGGATCTTTTCGGAAAGAGCTAGGGTATCGCACCCGGACTCCCTTGTATCTAACTTTGTCTGCTCGCCAAATAGTTAATTCTGCACGGCGAGGGTAAATAAAAACAAATACTAATAATAACCGTTTTGATATGTAAACAGAAGCTTCACATACCATTTTGGTATATAAACGGAAGATTCACATACCGTTTTGGTATATAAACGGAAGATTCACATACCGTTTTAGCATATAAACTGAAGCTTCAAACTGTATGGTTATTCGGTTTCCCTCATCACGCTGGATTCCTACAACTTGTATCATCGCCATTGTATTTTAATTGGTTATCAATTATTCATGGATCACTTTATAGTTTGCTTAATATTCATACATGGATAGTGAATAACATTCATTCGCTTGTATTAGGATAAATGAAACAGTAATACTGGTAACTTACCCAGGACACGTCGATATGTAACTGAATAACTGTTGAAAGCGGCCTAAAACAACATAGAAACAACACTGAGTCAATCTTGTACATGGTGTGGGGTTTCTATGAAACGATGCGCAACTAGTTTGTCTCAGTATTTTACATTCAAGTGGTGCCTTATAGGGAGAGGAAATGCGTACTTCTGTTTCCCTTTCACACATGCAACACTTGTACAGCCCTTGTCAACATATGGGCAACTTGGAAATAAATGAAAATATAATTATTGAATCGAGTTGATAACAATCGTCGGCTGCAGTTGCGTGTCCATGTGGGAAAGGTTTAACCCCATTCCCTCATACGACAATTCTGCAGCAGACGACTTTGAACATATGTTTTCAAAACGTAGAAAATCCCTTTAACCCTTTCCCTCATACAACAATTCTGCAGCAGACGACTTTGAACATATGTTGTCAAAACATAGAAAATCTATTTAACCCTTTGCCTCATACGAAAATTTTGCAGCAGACGACTTTGAACATATGTTGTCAAAACATAGAAAATCTCTTTAACCCTTTCCCTCATACGAAAATTTTGCAGCAGACGACTTTGAACATATGTTGTCAAAACATAGAAAATCTCTTTAACCCTTTCCCTCATACGACAATTCTGCAGCAGACGACTTTGAACATATGTTGTCAAAACATAGAAAATCTCTTTAAACCTTTCCCTCATACGACAATTCTGCAGCAGACGACTTTGAACATATGTTGTCAAAACATAGACAATCTCTTTAACCCTTTCCCTCATGCGACAATTCTTCAGCAGACGACTTTGAACATATGTTTTCAAAACATAGAAAATCTCTTTAACCCTTTCCCTCATACGACAATTCTGCAGCAGACGTCTTTGAACATATGTTGTCAAAACATAAAAAATCTCTTTAACCCTTTTCCTCATACGACAATTCTGCAGCAGACGACTTTGAACATATGTTGTCAAAACATAGGAAATCTCTTTAACCCTTTCCCTCATACGACAATTCTTCAGCAGACGACTTTGAACATATGTTGTCAAAATATAGAAAATCTCTTTAACCCTTTCCCTCATACGACAATTCTTCAGCAGACAACTTTAAACATATGTTGTCAAAATATAGAAAATCTCTTTAACCCTTTCCCTCATACGACAATTCTTCAGCAGACGACTTTGAACATATGTTTTCAAAACATAGAAAATCTCTTTAACCCTTTCCCTCATACGACAATTCTGCAGCAGACGTCTTTGAACATATGTTGTCAAAACATAGAAAATCTCTTTAACCCTTTCCCTCATACGGCAATTCTGCAGCAGACGTCTTTGAACATATTTTGTCAAAGAACAGAAAATCTCTATAATTGAGTGGATAACAGTAGATATTTTCAAAGTCGACTGCTGCAGTTTTGTCATATGTGGAAAAAGGTTAACAAATTGATTGTTACTTACACGAATCATATATCGATGCAGACCCGTCCTATACAATACAATACTTTTTCAGACGTGTATTGCAATTTACCGGTATACCGGGACATCCCTATCTTTAACCCTTTCCCTCATACGACAATTCTGCAGCAGACGACTTTGAAC
Organism: Serripes groenlandicus; assembly: GCA_031761405.1. NCBI lineage: Eukaryota > Metazoa > Mollusca > Bivalvia > Cardiida > Cardiidae > Serripes > Serripes groenlandicus. The sequence continues at coordinate 226,869 of JASEVX010000037.1, forward strand.
GTATTTTGTCAAAACATAGAAAATCTTCATAATTGAATGGATAACCTATGACTAAAAGTGGAAAACATTGTGGCAAAAGGAGAAATTGCTTGTTTTGAGCAATTTATTCTTTTGTCACAATGTTTTCAAAAAGCCGTCTGCTGCAGAGGTGTCAGGAAACGTCTATATGAGGGAAAGGGTTAAGAGAAAGGATGTATGACCAAACAGTTGACTGTAAAAGTTTGATATACCCTATTCCCACATACAAACGCTTTTCTGACGCCTCTGCAGCAGATGACATGTGAAAACATCGCGGCAAAAGTAGAAATTGCTCATAATGAGCAAGTTCTTCTTTTGCCACAAGGTTTTCAACTTAATTAATTAATTGTTCTTTCATTAAAGAGAGTTCCATATGTTTGACTAAATGATTGGTAGCTGAACACAGGTGGTTGCTTAAAACAAGACAATTTAGGGGAAAAATGGCTTTTATGTTAATCTTCAATTGGCGACTCAACCCAGGTGACCACTAGCTTATGTTTGACTGTATAAGCAAACTTAAGCAAACAATCGACCGGATAAAATTGTTTTAACCCTTTCCCTCATAAGACTATTCTGCAGCAGACGGCTTTGAACATATTTTGTCAAAAAATAGAAAAATTCTATAATTGAATGGATAACCTATGACTAAAAGTTGAAAAACATTGTTGCAAATGGAGAAATTGCTCATCTTGAGCAATTTCTTATTTTGTCATTCTGTTTTCAAAAAGCGGTCTGCTGCAGAGGCGTCAGAAAGCGTCTATATGAGGGGAAGGGTTAAAACAAGACAATTAAAGAAAACAAAATGTTGTTTTGTGCTAATCTTCAATTGGCTTCTCAACAGAGGTGACCGCTAGCTTATGTTTGACTGTATAAGCAAACTTAAGCAAACAATCGACCAGATAAAATTGTTTTAAGTAAAAGATGTGAAACTACAAATACACACTATCAGTACATATAGTCAATAGTGAACAAACAGTACCGTCGAACATGAGATAATCGTTGGTTACTAAATTATATCATGTGTTTAACATTAATCGATCAATATAGTGTCCGGAATTTAGTTTAGATCTAGACCTATCAGTCAACGACAAGTTACTTATATAAAAGAACGTTTAACCAGATGAAAAGTCGTTTCCTTTCCCATAATGTTTTCAACTAAGTATAAAACATATTTTTTATTTACTATCCGTATTTTGTATATGTTTTCAAAGCAGACGACCAAGAATTCCTATGTATAATCCTTGACCAAGTATGATAGTTGAAGCGCTTCATAGAGTATACTCGTAATATCTTAGAAAAGGTAGGGACATATATACAAACTGACAATAAGTTGTACTTTTAATGCATTGTGGGAACATCCAGAGCATTTGTCATTTGTCCAGAAAAGTGTTCAAAGTCGACTGCCTCAGATCTCCCACAAAGATTTTTTAAGACTTTTTTTCTTCAGAGAACTAGAAAGTCGTTCAAATCAACAACATAATCGAACCGTCCCACGAGAAAACCAACATTATGGCTAATACGAGCCGAAATATTCCATCTCAGGGGGATATAGGTACAGAGTAATGATTCCTAAAACAGAAAATCCACAGGAGGCGAAAAGTGTCTGTCCGGGTTAGCCTGCGCGGCATGCTAAGGCTGATCCGGGTCGATACTTTACGCAGACTCCACAATGTCGGTTTTCTCGTGGGACGGCTCATATTTAAAAATAACATTAAGTGCTTCAAGTACTTCTAGATTTTTAGTTTCCGCCGCACGAAACAAAACAAAACCCGTCCGTGGTAAAAAGGAACAAGTTGACATTGTTGATAATGTGTATGTTCAGATCCCCCTGCCCATATGCTCAGTCTAATCAGACTCTACCCAAGTTTACATTATATTCTATCAGACTCTACCCAAGTTTACATTATATTCTATCAGACTCTACCCAAGTTTACATTATATTCTATCAGACTCGACCCATGTTTACATTATATTCTATCAGACTCTACCCAAGTTTACAATATATTCTATCAGACTCTACCCAAGTTTACATTATATTCTATCAGAATCTTCCCGAGTTTACATTATATTCTATCAGACTCTACAAAAGTTTACATTATATTATATCACACTAACGTGTGTAATATGTGAACAGGGTAAATCTGGATCAGACTTGTGCGATTCACAGGCTGATCATCATCTACAACGTTCACAAAGAATCAACTTTCATACTTTCCCAAAACATAGACTCATGAATTACTCTCGATGTTTAATATCACATACTTTATGCAGACAACACAGTTCACCAACAAAACCGAACCTTGCCTAACCCCGTTATATCAGTCGGTAGCAACGCGGGCTGTCAATCCAGGGGTTGTGAGTTCGAATCCCAGCTCGGCCTACACATTTATTCCGACGTTTGACAAAAGTCGCTGTGACAAGCGTCATTCTTTTTTCACCAATGGGCTAATTGTCTATGTAGTAAAAAAGCCAGTAGCTTGGAAAGTATGTTGTGTGGTGTACTGGTGTGAGAAAGCTAGGACATACATGAGTAGGTGAACTGGCCGCCGCGATTTGACTGAAATAATGTTAAAAACGGCGTTAAAACTCAATAAATCAATCAAGCCAAAACTCGATATATCTGCAGCAGTTCACATTGAAAACATCTCGGTAGAACAAGGGAAAAAACATATAGATGATTAATGATTATTTAATAAGAATTGATAAGCCAAAACTGTCTTTTTACTTGACGCGGGACAGCTATAAGAGGTTCTTGTGAAATACTAGTCACGTGATCGCAAAGTAGGTTAAGTCCATGTGACGAAAAATAATCGAAAAGCAAACGATTGATGATGGAAGTCATAAGTGAAAAAAGGAGAGGACAATGAAGAGTGTTGTTATTCTAGTTGGATTGACTTTGGTGCTTAAATGCAGTGAAGCTAGAAGAAGTAAGTAAAGCATATCATTATAGTATTGTACAACAAAATGGTCTATCTTTTTCTGCTATGCACGGTTTAAACCCTTTCCCACATGCATACGCATTTTGACCTATCTCAGAACTCTCGATAAGAAGAGTATGTCACATCCCCAAATCCTTATTCGACCCTCAAACCCTTTGTTGTGGGTACTCAAAATGAATCGTCTCAGTGAGACGATTCTTTTGAGTACCCACAACATAGGGTTAAGTTGAGTCATAAGCGAGATATGGGTGGGAAAAGACCAGTTCACTCCTCCTTATCTGGACCTCTGCATGATCTGCAGCAGTCGATTTTGAAAACATTTATGTGCAATTTCTCTTTTTTGCGACAATGTTTTAACTCTTTTCACTAAATTGACTTATATTCATTGAGAATGTCCATATGTTTGTCTAAAGTGATCAGCTTTAGACTTGTTGTATGTGAGAAAGGGTTCATACAACATTTCTAGTATCAGGAAGAACAATACCTCCCGTTTGACTGGTAAAACATTGGTTACTTACCCATGAATCGCCTTTACATGATAACATCCAAACAAACAAAGCGCTCCGAAAGTCAACTTCAGAGCTTTCTGGACATGTGTCGAAAACGAGTAAACGGGGCTTTGAATTTAAACTGTATCATAGGGGCTTATTAATTGCTTATTTGACATAACCCTTTCCCTCATATAGACGCTTTCTGACGCCTCTGTAGCAGACGGATTTTTGAAAACATAGTGACAAAAGAAGAAATTGCACAAAACGTGCAATTTCTCCTTTTGCCACAATGTTTTCCACTTTTTGTCATAGGTTATCAAAAAGTAATATAGTGTCCCTGTATCATAATTGAGCTGTTCCGCGAGAAAACCATCATTGTGGACTCTGCGTAAAGTGTCGACCCGGATCAGCCTAAGAATGCCGTGCAGGCTAACCCGGACAAACACTTTTAGCCTCCTATGTATTTTCTGTTTCAGGAATCATTACTCTATACCTATATCCCCTTGGAGACGGAATGTGTCGCCCCAGATTAGCCTGCGCGAAGTGCGCAGGTTGATCCGGGTCGATACATTACGCAGAGTCCATAATGCTGGTTTTCTCGTTGAACGGCTCATATGTGCGGTGAACTAATTTCTATGGAAAGTTAGTTAGTGGCCTTGGTAAGTATCTTGCTTGGGAAGATTGTTGTGTGGAGTACTGGTGTGAGAAAACCAGGAAATGCATGAGTAGGTGAACTGGCCTCCGTGATATAACTGAGAAATTGTTAAAAACGGCGTTAAACCCCAATCAATCAATCAATCAATCAATGGTAAATATCGTACGGGGTACTGGTGCGAAAAACACAGACCAACCGACCGCCGTAATATAATTGAACTTGAACTCCACGCTGTTAAAACCGAAACAGTGGCGCATCAATACCTGCATTTAGCCCTACGCTGCTCATTTTTTTGCAGATACCGGATCTGGGCTATGTAAAGATCTAACTGCGCCATTGTTCGGATCCATTAAAATGAAGTCGCCGACAAAAGTACAGTTTTCGTGTGAAAAGGACTTCAGGTTTGTTTTATTTGTTTGTTTGTTTGTTTTGGAGTCTATGTGGAAAAGCAGCTAGTTGCTTTGAGAGTATGTTGTGTGGGGTACCGGTGTGATAAATCCAGGAAACATGAGTAGGTGAACGCCGTGATATGACTGACAAATTGTTGAAAACGGTGCTAAATCAATCCATTGTTTGTTTTGTTGGTTTAGCTAGTATCTCGCTAACTTTCTTGCAACTGGAATTACCACCCATTTTCACTTATCTATGAATTGAGCCGTTTCATGAGAAAACCAACAGTGTGGACTATGCGTAAAGTATAGGAACGGATCAGCCTAAGCATGCTCCGCAGGCTAACCCGGACAGACACTTTTCGCCTCCTATGGAATTTCTGTTTCAGAAAGCATTACTATATATCTCGTCTATACCCCTGAGACGGATTGTGTCCGCCCGGATTAGGCTGGGCGGACTGCGCGTGTTGATCCGGGTCGATACATTACGCAGAGTCAATAATGTCTCGTGGAACGGCTCATTGAGTCTCATCTCAATATTGATACCCGAGTAGCGAACGATACAAAAAATCCCGAGCAGACAACTTTGAAAATGTCCATGATACTCTTAGTGTTGAATAAAGTTGAAAACATTGTGGCAAACGTAGAAAGTGTTCAATAGTTGTTGTTGTAGTAGTAGTGTGAATTTATCGATCCTAGATACTGTATTCGACTCGTGCAAAGATTGACCCTCGCTTATTCTTGCAGTCGCTACGCTAAACCCTAAACTAGTAGTTTTCAAAGTCGTCTGCTGCAGATTTCGTTATTATGAACTTGTTTGCTTAATGACAAATACATTTTCTGTTCTACTCTGTGATGTTATTTTCATCATTTGTGCTGATTATTAGGAAAAGAAAACATTGGAATTCAATAAATGAAATAGCTTTTCTAAATTACATAACAACAAGAAACACTGTCAAACAGAAAGCATAGTCACCTTTATCAAATTATGAGTAGTTATCCTCAGCGTTATACTTTTAGTTTAGCTGGCGGCAGATCCACTCGGTTATGTAGAAAGACGAAAAGGGCAGGCTTCAACTATGCTTGGTCAGGGTGGCCCCGCAGTTGCTATCCAACGGCACGTCTTAGTGGTAAGGCATGGATTTATCAAATCGTGACCTATTTTACGCTTCATCAAGATTTTAAACGTGGCCTTCATTTTGTAGGAAGGAAATAACTGTATCCATTTCCCACATACAGACGCATTTTAAAGCATCTGACGCAGACGACTTTTTTTCAACTCGATTCAACGCTGTTTTCCTGTATATTTGTTGTATGGGGAAAGGGTTTAAACACATTTTAAACAACAACGATGCAGAAAACAATTTTCCCTGACATGTAAGAAATCTTCTCATTAAAGTTGCCAATAATAAAATAACAACGAACACATATATTGTTACCATAGAGGAATATGTCATGATGACCAATCAAATTGCATGATTCCTTTCCTTGGGTATGTGATCTATTTTTGAATAATAGTCTTTGTATAGAAAATCAACGTTACGTGTAGGTCTAGTTTTTAATGGGGTTTCACGCCGTTGTCAACGATTTTTCTGATATATCACAGTCGCCAGTTTACCAATCCACATGTTTCCTTGCGTTTCCACGTTAGCTCATTAGTAGACCGTTAACCCATTAGTGAAAGACGAATTACGTTTGTCCTTTTTACTTTTGTCAGACGCTGGAAAAAATGTTTGCCGAGCCCGGGTTCGAACTCACAAACATTTGATTGACAAACCGTATTGCTACCAACTGAGCCGTCGGGAGTCTTACAATGTATAGTACATGTACGTGCATGTGCGTAACTGTTTTACGAAATCTATAAATAACTATAAATAACTATTGACGTCTTGTCTAACTTCTTTTCCAGCCCGTAAATGTGTGCGGATATCTGACCCTACCAACGGAAAGGTCGACGTTTCCAGCTACTATAAAGGTGGCATTGCGACCTTCACCTGTAACCAAGGACGCGTGCTAGTTGGTGACTCCCCCATTACATGTGGGAGTGGCTATCGCTGGAACAAGGATTACCCATCTTGTCAACAAGGTTCTATTCTTTCTCTTTTGCAAACGTTGTACCTCTTCCAGATATCATGTTAAAGTTAAGTATCAGATGTTTACATATGGGACAGGAAAGCAATTGTATTGTATTTTATTACTCATTTATTTAATGATTTGTTTTATTTCACATCGAGTTTGCAATAGAAGATTAAGATTAGTGAACCAGTCTATTCATATACGAGTAGTTTTTTTATTACATCGAGTGTTAAACAAGTTTTTTACATTTTCATCACTCTCAGGGCTTGCTTTCTGAAGACTATTAGAATAAGCCTTAATAGTTTTATTAAGGTTTTACGCAGTGGGTTGTCAGTTATATCGCGGAGACGAAAACTTATTTAAGATCTCTTCGTGCAAAATATGCAATACTAGGCTAGAAAATTCATCTTGCCCTAGGGCGATTCCACCTTGACCGCCGTGAGCTGTCTTCGAACCTAGGGACACCCGGTCCCAACTTGCCACGCAAACCAAACGGCCTTCAAATTTATACTCGCACCAACTTATACGATGAATACTAAAACCCGTTTAAATGTTGTTGGGTTTTTTTCAGCCCGAAAAAGTGCTCGCGATTTTGCAAACACACTTAAGGACAAATTCATCGATGAATATGCTGTGGCATCAGTTGATTCAAAAGATGGAATACAAGGTGAGTGTGTGAACTGATCAGGTTCTTCTCTGTGTACCACTCATTAATCCTTGAAGCAATGAAAAAGCATCAGAACCATGAATCGTTTACCTGACAGTTAAGACTTTTCTGCTGTGAAAACTGCATTCAGTATGTGTTTGTTTTATTAGGGTTTTATGCCATCTTCAACACTATTTCAGCTATATTACGGCGACAGTTGAATTATTTATGATCACTGGCTTTAGGCTTTAGGCCCAATGCCACTTCAACATGCATTCAGTAATAACTGTAGAAATGATTATATGATATTGAATAATTGATACAATCGAAGTTAAGAAATAGTGTGTAGGGGAGGGGGCGGGGTAAATGAGGAATTCCACATGATGAGCAAATCTCCCTTTTTCCATAGCGTTAAAAACATATCATAAGCAGTCAAAAGTCGTCTGTATCAGTGATAAGATGCAGATATATTAAAGGTTATTACATCTGTATGGGAAAATATTGTCTTGGACGAGTTCCTTGGCAAGCTCGGGCAGAAATCCGCCGAAGGAACGAGTCCTAACACAAAAGTTTCCCATAATCATGCAGAAAACTTTTAATTGTATAAGTTGATATCGACTTTTAAACCCTTTGAGCATTTAGTAAATAAACAGTTGTTTTGAACTGTTTCTATGAATTAATATTTACGATTGTCCGCGCAATTATTGTTCTTTCCGATGGTTTGTACATGTAGGGTCGTGGAAAATATAAATTTATAAACAATTTTCGTTCCCCATTTGGTTTCGACTTGAAATTCAATCGTCAACAAAATGATGTGTTACTCTTTTTCTAACAGTGGATTTCATTAAAAACTCGTGTCTTATCTTATTTTGGTATTAACGCCTGGATATTTGTATTCCTTTGTGCCAGTTTTGACCTCACAATGTGTGCAGTGAAGCAAACGTTGAGAATAACGAACATTAATCAGAAGACCTACCTTTCAAACAATCATTTGCGTTTTCATCTTAGCAGTTATTAAAGTTTAAACCCTCTTGTTTGTGTTGGTCACATGTAATTGAGATACACTTATCCGAAAAACTTCACATCTGAGAATGACAAAAATAATCAGAAGACCTACTTTTTAAACAATCATTTGCGTTTTCAACTTATCAGTTATTAGATTAAAACCCATTTTATTTTGTTGGTCACATGTTATTGAGATACACTTTTCTAGATCGTCAATGACAATCAAAACAACTATGCAGCGTATGTTAAATGTGCAAAGAATCTGAAATCGAGCAATAGTATTGATCTGCGTCTCATATTATTACGTCAGAAAATATGTATGTATTTGCACACAGCCAGTGCTATAAATATGTAAGACAAAACGTTTGTAATTCACTAGATGTAACGCGTGAATCTACCCGTGTATAGTGTAACACAGTATGGGAGAGGAATAAAAGACATTATGGTTCAATGCTCCATACCGGGAAAGGGATAATACAAGTTCAACACATCCACAATGTATAACGCAAACAGAATAAAACAATCATTGTACCTTGGTTTCCATTGCTTTATTCAAATCGTCCATGTGTTTAATTCACAAAATATAGTTTCCATATTAAAATAACAAAAGTGTTCATATATGTATACATAGATACAATACACGTACATCTAATCTACATCTATATCTACATCTAAGCCCAACACAACACCAATTGCCTCTTCACATACATGATATAGCGATCAGAACATTCTCTCATACCATATATGTATAGAAACGTAATGTATATGTATCTTATCATTCTAGAAAGGTGAACAACAAAGTGCACGTGGAGTTAGGTTGTCTAAAAAATGATTGTTATATCTAGACAAGATTGTATACCGTCATTACCGGCACGTGAAAAGGATCTGATTATAATATCAAACTATATAATATCAGAGTATGCAATATCGACGGATACTGCAAAATAGAAGGAAACATATCAAAATATACAATACATTCTGATACACGAGCCATGACTCAAAGTCAGGTGGTGTTGTTTCTGTTCATCTTTCAGCAAAGTTGAGTGCTGGTAAATCTGGTTTGGATCTTGTGTTCGCCATAGACACGTCGGCCAGTATCGGACAACAATCTTTGGAAAATGGTAAAAAATTTGTCCAGGTGATCTGTGAGAAGTTTGGTATTTCCAATGATACGACCGGAGGTAAGCTGTAAATCTCTTCGTCTAAAATGAAAAACTAAATTTAATACTTCGGGGGTGTATTCACGGTCATCGTGTGAACACAACATTCCCGATTGCCTGTTTTTCAATAGCTCGGCTTATCCATAATGAACAAAAAGCTTAAAATATAAACTGGTACACGAATAGACTCCGATAACAATCAGTGATGAAATAAAAATTGTATCAATTTTATATGTAAAAGTGCTACACGATTAGCCCCGATTACATTCAGTGAAAAACAAATGATATGGGTAATATCCGTCCTTTTATCAGTTATACAAGTCACTTACTTTATTTATTTATTTTAGAAAAATGGTACACAATAAACAGTCATCACGTTATGTGATGAAACAAATGCTGTACTCAAACTTAGTTGGTAAAAATGGTACACAATAAGCAGTCATCACGATATGTGAAGAAACAAATGCTGTACTCAAACTTAGTTGGTAAAAATGGCACACCATAAACAGTCATCACGTTATGTGATGAAACAAATCATGTACTCAAACTTAGTTTGTGAAAATGGCTCACCATAAACATTCATCAAGTTATGTAATGAAACAAATGCTCTACTCAATCATAGTTGGTAAAAATGGTATACCATTAGCCCCACCCCGATTGCATGCATTGATTAAATGTTGTATTTAGTTTAAACTTATGTATTTGACATCGATTGCGAAACAGATAAAAATGGTTAAGGAATAGACGTCATAACATTTACTGGTTAAACAAATGTTGCATTTAATTTTAAAGGTAAAATTGGTAAAAGAATTAGCCGTCATTAAATTAATTCATTGATTGAACAAATGTTGTATTTAACTTAACAGGTACAAGTGGTACACGAGTAGCAGTTATTACATTCATTGCTTAACCACATTTTGTATTTAACTTAAAAGGTAAAATTGGTGAACGAATAGCCATCATAAAATGTAATGGTTAAACAAATGTTGTATTTCATTCCATAGGCAAAATTGGTACATGAATAGCCGTCATTATATTCATGATTAAACAAATGTTGTATTTGACTTTACGAGTACAAATGGTAATTACATGTACTGATTAAACACATGTTGTATTTAATTTTAAAGGTAAAATTGGTAAACGAATAAACGTCATTAAATTAATTCATTGATTGAACAAATGTTGTATTTAACTTAACAGGTACAATTGGTACACGAATAGCCGTTATTACATTCATCGTTTAAACAAATAATGTATTTATCTTAACGGGTAAAAATGGTACACGAATAGCCGTTATTACATTCATTGCTTAAACAAATGTTGTATTTAACTAAAACAAATGTTGTATTTAACTAAGCATGTAAATTTGGAAGACGAGTAGTCGTTATTACATTAATTGTTAAACACATGTTGTATTGAACTTAATACATAATAATAGTACACAAACAGACGTTATTACATTCAGTGATTAAACAAATGTTGTATTTAACTTAATAGATAATACTAGTACACAAACAGACGTTATTACATTCAGTGATTAAACAAATGTTGTATTTAACTTGACAGATAATAATATTACACAAACAGACGTTATTACATTCAGTGATTAAACAAATGTTGTATTTAACTTAATAGATAATAATAGTACACAAACAGACGTTATTACATTCAGTGATTAAACACATGTTGTATTTAACTTAATAGATAATAACAGTACACAAACATACGTTATTACATTCAGTGATTAAACAAATGTTGTATTTAACTTGACAGATAATAATATTACACAAACAGACGTTATTACATTCAGTGATTAAACAAATGTTGTATTTAACTTAATAGATAATAATAGTACACAAACAGACGTTATTACATTCAGTGATTAAACACATGTTGTATTTAACTTAATAGATAATACTAGTACACAAACAGACGTTATTACATTCAGTGATTAAACACATGTTGTATTGAACTTAATAGATAATAATAGTACACAAACAGACGTTATTACATTCAGTGATTAAACAAATTTATCATTGTCTGTATGTTTAACTGTTCCATGTGCTTACTTATAGGTATCTACTAAACGTATTTGTTTGCTTTAAAAATTATTTCCATGTTGTAAATTATATATGTATGTATGTAAATATCACTCATTTTTTGAATTAACAAGAATTTGTATTTTGGGCCGGTGGGCTTATGTTACAAAATAAACAATATCAATATCAATATCAACAAACAGACGTTATTACATTCAGTGATTAAACAAATGTTGTATTTAACTTAATAGATAATAATAGTACACAAACAGACGTTGTTACATTCAGTGATTAAACAAATGTTGTATTTAACTGAACATGTAAATTTGGAACACGAATAGTCGTTATAACATTTATTGTTTAAACAAATGTTGTATTAAACTTAACAGGTAAAATTGGTACACGAATCCGTTATTACATTCATCGTTTAAACAAATGTTGTATTTGACTAAACATGTATATTTGGAACACGAATAGCCGTTATTACATTTATTGTTTAAACAAATGTTGTCTTTAACTTAACAGGTAATGATGGAACACGAATAGCTCTTATTACATTCAGTGATAAAGCAAAGGTCGTTTTCAATTTGAATGATGAAAATGTGCGAGATATGGAAACTGTCATCGAAAAAATCAAAGGAATCAAGGTATGTATTGATTTGGAAGGTTTCACTATTTTGAAATCAAACATTTAGCTTTTTAATTTAGTCGATCTCACTCAAGATTGAAGTCAGTATTCACAACGGCCAAACCACGTGGCCACGTGTCATTGTTTTAATTCAACATTGAACAGGATACACGCCGCCTCCTTGAAGAGATTAACCCTAGAGGCTTCAAACATACATGTCTTTATTTTAATTAAACCATTTCACAATTGTAGACGCATTTTTGATGCATCTGCAACGGACGACTTTTCAAAAAAACGTGATAAAAGTAGAACTTGCTCATGATGAGCAATTTCTACTTTTGCCACAATGACTTCGACTCTATTTAATAATAATTATTCTTTCATTTTAAGAGATTTTCTAAAACATATATAATTTATTTTCAAAGTCGTCTTATGCAGTTTTTTGTTATGGTGAAAGGGTTTAGCAAAAGGTGAAACCTCTCATTTGATTCTGTGGGAAATCATTTGTAAACGTGTGTAGATTGAGAAAGGGCTGATCTGAACCTACACTGTTCAGAAATGCTAACGTTTACATTTCCCATGAGTGTGCTCATTTGATGGGCAGTGTGATCCTGATCTATACGGTTAGTCTTGCTAGAGCACTGCTTAATTGTGGATTACTAAAAAGTGTCTTCTATCATGTTACTAACTTCTAAAGAAAACGACAAATATATGACACTTAAGTCAAATATTACCAATTAATATCCTTCTGTTTTTTCCATGTAAACAGACAAGTTTCAACCCTCATTTGTCACACTTTCTTCAATTATTAGGAAATCCCATATCATTTAAAAGAGTTACCGTACAATGCACCTTTACTAGACAAAAGGCAGTGGTAAAAGCTTCAAAACATTACTTGACGTATAACATCATATTGCGCCTTTTACTAGACGAGGCAGTGGTACAAACTTTAACAAATTACTTGACAAATAACATTATTTTCCACCTTTACTAATGAAACGGGAACGGGTTATAGATTTAAATGTCACTTTTACGGCCTTGTCGTAGAAGCCGGCTTTTATAGCGACGTTGGTCGAGTGGTTGACCTTTCCTTTAAGTTAAGCAACGTTCATCGCGGTTAACGCCGGTACACGTTACAAATGGTGGCAGCGGTGTGATTTTTGGGTTGATATCACCATCATCCCCGGACCCCGGTGGTTCCCAGTGATGTTACGTAGACTCCGCTCTGGTATACTGCTTGTGGTCAGTTGTGTGACTTCGTGTCGAAATCAAGCGAAAAGAGGGAGAAATGTAACAGGAACGGGTTTTAGGTATAAATATCACTTATACGGCCTTGTCGTAGAAGCCGGCTTTTATAGCGACGTTGGTAGAGTGGTTGACCTATTCATGAAGTTAAGCAACGTTCATCACGGTTTATGCCTGAATGTGTGACCCGCGATGGCTTAACGCCGGTACACGTTACAAATGGTGGCAGCGGTGTGATTTTTGGGTTGATATCACCATCATCCCCGAACCCCGGTGGTTCCCAGTGATGTTACATAGACTCCGCTCTGGTATACTGCTTGTGGTCAGTTGTGTGACTTCGGGTCGAAGTCAAGAGAAAAGAGGGAGAAATGTAATGGGAACGGGTTATAGGTATAACTATCACTTCTACGGCCTTGTCGTAGAAGCCGGCTTTTATAGCGACGTTGGTAGAGTGGTTGACCCATTCATAAAGTTAAGCAACGTTCATCGCGGTTAGTACCTGGATGGGTGACCCGCGATGGCGTAACGCCGGTACACGTTACACTAAATATAAGGCAGTGGTACAAACTTCAACAAATTACTTGAAAATTCACATTATACTGTACCTTTATCACACAGAAGGCAGTGGTACAAACTCCAACAAAGTACTTACATATAACATAATATTGCGCCTTTACAGAAGCCTGTGAACAAACTTCAACAAATTTCTTGACATATAACATTATATTGCGCTTTTACAAGACAGAAGACTGTGGCACAAACTTCAACAAATTACTTGACATATAACATTATATTGCACATTTATTAGACAGAAGGTAGTGGTATATGCTGCAACAAATTACTTGACAAATAACATTATATTGCACATTTACTATGAAAAGGCAGTGGTACAAACTTCAACGAAATACTTGATATATAACATTATATTGCACATTTACTAGATAAAAGGCAGTGGTATATACTTCAACAAATTACTTGACATATAACATTATATTGCACAATAATTAAACAGAAGGCAGTGTTTTTTTTCTTAAACGAATTATTTGACATATAACATTATATTTCACATTAACTAGATATAAAGCAGTGATACAAACTTCAACAAATTACTTGATCAATATAATTTGTTTGCACCTTTACTAAATAGAAGGCAGAGGTACAAACTTTATCTAATTATTTGACAAATAACATTATAGTGTACCCTTACTAGACAGAATGCAGTGCTATAAACTTCAACAAATTACTTGATAAAAACAATTATATTTCGATTTTACTAGATAGAAGGCTGTGTACAAACTTCATCAAATTACTTGACATATAACATTATATTGCGCTTTTACTAGTCAGAAGGCAGAGGTACAAACTTCATCTAATTACTTGACAAATAGCATTATATTATACCTTTACTAGACAGAAAGCAGTGCTACAAACTTCAACAAATTACTAGATAAATACCATTATATTTCACCTTTACTTAACAGAAGGCAGTGGTATAAACTTCAACAAATTACTAGATAAATACCATACTATTGTAACTTTATCAGGCGCAAGGCACAGGTACAATCTTCAACAGATTACTTGACAAATAGCATTATAATGTGCCCTTACTAGACAAAAAGCCGTTCTACAAACTTAAAAAAATTACAAATATCATTATATTTCACCTTTACTAGAGAGAAGGAAGTGGTACAAACTTCAACATGTTTCTTGACAAATAACATTATATTGTACCTTTCCTAGACAGGCGGCTGTGGTAAAAACTTCAACAAATTACTTGACACATAACATTATATTGCACATTTACTATACAAAAGGCAGTGCTACAAACTGCTACAATTTACTTGACAAATTACATTATATACCACCTTAACTAGACAGATGGCAGTGTACAAACTTCTACATATTTCTTGACAAATAGCATTATATTGTACCTTGACTAGACAGATGGCAGTGTACAAACTTCAACATTTTTCTTGACAAATATCATTATATTGTACCTTTACTAGACAAAAGGCAGTGGTACAAACTTCAACAAATTACTTGACATATAGCATTATATTGTACCTTTACTAGACAGAAAGCAGTGGTAAAAACCTCAACAAATTACTTGACAAATAGTATTATATTGCACCTTTACCAGACAGGCAGTGGTAAAAACCTTAACACATTTCTTGACATATGCCATTAATCTTTACTAGACTGAAGACAGTTCTACAGACTTCAACAAATAACATTATATTGCGCCTTATACATTTCTAGACAGAGGGCGGTGGTACAAATTTCATCAGGTTATTTGAAACAATCAGATCGAAAGTATACCTTAAAAACTTCGGAGATAGAAAAGCCGATAACGAAGAACATATTCGTGAGAGGAGAGACAATGCTAACAGGTAAGTATTGTAGGTAGTTGATTGATATATTGGAGTTATGACGTTTTCAAAAACGAATCAGTCATATCACTGTGGCCAGTTTACATACGTCTTACGGCTTCCTCACAATAGTACTTCACACAACAGTCTATCCAAGCAACTGGCCACATAAACTGTTAGCCCATTTGTTGAAAACGAATGGAGCATGACACATTAACTTTTTGTCAAACATCGGAAAGAATGATGGCCGAGCTGGGGTTCGAACTGAAACCCACATGGATGGACAACCCGCGTCGCTACCGAATTGGCTATCGGGGCTCTGGTATTCTGCAGGTACTTTCTTATATCATCGTATGAAACTCGTTCCTCGTTGTACATAATTTACTTATATAACGAGGTAACCAATCGTATTATTGGGTCCATCATTCGGTACAACATAAAAATAACATGAACCTATAATTTTCCTTTTGGATTCACAAAGTGACACAATTTCTGATTAGCTAAACTATGTATTTAATCCAATGAGCACCCGTGTTATTTTGAAAATACAAATATCTACAAATTAAGAAATATAATGAATTTATCTCGGTTGGTGAAAACGGGAGCTGGGCTTGAAACTGGTGGGGCTCATATAAACAGCGACCTTGGTGAAACCAATATTAGGGCTTTTGCGATCATTTTAGTTCTAGATCAGCTAGTGCATCGATGAAGTCATAGAAGGATTCAACCATCTGTTGACAAATAAGTTATTAGATTCCGATAGCAGATATTTGTTGCTGGGTTAGGCAGATATCAACTTTGTTCCTGAGTTAAGCCGATATTTGTTCCTGGGTTAGGCAGATATCAAATTTTGTTCCTGAGTTAGGCAAATATTTGTTCCTAGGTTAGGCAGATATCAAATTTTGTTCCTGAGTTAGGCAAATATTTGTTCTTGACTTATGTCAAACACATTTGTCCATGAAAGCCTCAAAGGTATCATTGAACTATTCTTTAATGTTACTTTCTTTAATAATAACTTGAAAACAGATTGAAAACCTTTAAAATATATACATTGTGTATTTATATACTTTTTCATGATTGAAATGATATTTTTAAAATTTTGAGGACCAGATATCTCTCCTATAACTCAACCAAACCCTACCTTCAACATGGATTTGGTGTGAGTGTCAAAAGGTATTTTAGAACATGAAAATGCCCCTCTTATCTGGAGGCCTGCTTTTATAATGCTAGTGTTGGATTTTCCTGGACCACTAATTATATGTTACATGTATGTGGATAAAGAAGGCTCGGGTGATATTTTTCAGTTATGTGTTCAAAGTGCGTTTACTGCAGATGACTGATTGGCCGTCTATATCCGGAGAAGGTAAACCTTCTCCCAGATACAGACACACATTGACGCATCTGCAGAAGTTAACATTTAAAAACATTGTTGCGAAAGTGGAAATGGGTTAAAAAGAGCATTTTCTCAAGTGGACACAATTGTTTTCAAATCCATCCAATAAGTTTACTTTCATGAACAGAAATTCAACATACTTTTTAATAGCAATAATTATAGTTTCCGCAGATTTGTAAAACAAGGAGGCTCATACTTTCAGGGCCATATTTATCATAACCGATGCCGAAAATCCGTTTGAGGTTGGCGAAGATAAAAAAATGCTCAAGGATCGATTGATATTAATAGCAAATGTCATTAGAAGAGGTAAGTTTGCTTGTTTCATGGCAATAACAAAACGTCGTCAGTTTGGGTTGTTCAAAGCCACAGCGAGAGTAATAATAACCTTTAGTTTAGTTATTTTAGTTATTTTGAACCAATAGCAAAGGCCATTAGTACCGGTAAGTTTGGTTATTTCAAAGCGATAGCGAGAGTAATTAGAATCGGTAAGTTTTGTTATTTTGAAGCAATATCAAGAGCCATTAGTACCGGTAAGTTTGGTTATTTCAAAGCGATAGCGAGAGTCATTATAATCGGTAAGTTTTGTTATTTTTAAGCAATATCAAGAGCCATTAGTATCGGTAAGTTTTGTTATTTCAAAGCAATATAAAGAGTCTGAAGAACCGGTAAGTTTGGATATTTCGAATCAATATCATATTATAACCTGTAAGTTTGTTGTCTTTTAGAGCAAAAGCAAGAATTATTTGAACTGGTAAATGTTGTTCTTTCATAGAAATAACAATAGTTGTTTGAACCGGTAAGTTTGATTATTTCAAACCAATAGCAAGAGCCATCAGAAACGATAGATTGTGTTATTTCATAGCAATAACAAGAGTTGTTAGAACCGGTAAGTTTGGTTATTTTCATAGCAATAGCAACACTCATTTGAACTGGTAAGTTTGGTTATTTCATAGCAATAACAAGAGTTGTTAGAACCGGTAAATTTGGTTATTTTCATAGCAATAGCAACAATCATTTGAACTGGTAAGTTTGGTTATTTCATAGCAGAATCAGAAGTCTTTCGAACCGGTTAGATGGGGTATTTCAAAGCAATATCAATCAGTCGATCGAACCGTTAAGTTTGATTATTAAGAAGCAAATACAAGTGTCCTTAGAACCAGTAAATTGGTGTATTTTATAGCCAGATTCAAGATTTAAGACTCAAGTAATTTATCTAAATATTTAGGTCACGGGCCAATAATATAAACAATACATATATAGTTCCCCCACAAAATACAATTAGTTGCATTTGTCTTTTCCACTAGTTGATATGTAACAAAATATATGGATATAAACTAGTGTAGATCAGACTAAACCGATGTTAGATGCTAAGGGAAATTGTGAAACATGGACAAATTGCTCACAATGAGCTTTTCTTCCTTTTTCACAAAGTTTAAAATTCTTTGCATGTTATGATGCTACTTTCATTTTTAGATTTTCCAGATTCAAATATTAAAGCAACCGGCACCTTATATAAACAAATAATTATACATATATATATATATATATATAGTTTTAGAACCCCCTAGATGCAAATAGTTATAGATTACTTTACCTGTAGTTGTTATTTAACAGAGATATTATATAAAGTGAATAGCAACTAGTATAGACAGATAAAGATCAGTTTGGATATTATAAAGCAATAGCAAGAGTCATTATAACTGGTAAGTTTGGTTGTTTCATAGCAATAGCAAGAGTCATTAAACACGGTAAGTTTTGATATTGTAAAGCAATAGCAAGGCTCATTAGAACTGGTAAGTTTGTTTGGATATTGCATAGCAATATCAAGAGTCGTTAGAAATGGTAAGTTTGGATATTGTAAAGCAATAACAAGAGTCATTAGAACTGGTAAGTTTGGATATTGTAAAGCAGTAGCAATAGTGATTAGAACTGGTAAGTTTGGATATTGTAAAGCAATAGCAAGAGTCATTAGAACTAGTAAGTTTGGATATTGTAAAGAAATAACAAGAGTCATTAGAACTGGTAAGTTTGGATATTGTAAAGCAATAGCAAGAGTCATTAGAACTGGTAAGATTTGTTATTTCATAGCAATAGAAAGAGTCATTAAACATGGTAAGTTTGGATATTTCATAGCAATAACAAGAGTCATTAGAACTGGTAAGTTTGGATATTATAAAGCAATAACAAGAGTCACTAGAACTGGTAAGTTTGAAAATTGTAAAGCAATAGCAAGATTCATCAGACCTGGTAAGTTTGGTTATTTCATAGCAATAGAAAGTGTCATGAAACATGGTAAGTTTTGATATTTCATAGCAATAACACGAGTCATTAGAACTGGTAAGTTTGGATATTGTAAAGCAAGCACAAGAGTCATTATAACTGATAAGTTTGGTTGTTTCAAAGCAATAGCAAGAGTCATTAAACACGGTAAGTTTGGATAGTGTAAAGCAATAGCAAGAGTCATTAGAACTGGTAAGTGTGGTTGTTTCATAGCAATAGCAAGAGTCATTAAACACGGTAAGTTTGGATAGTGTAAAGCAATAGCAAGAGTCATTAGAACTGGTAAGTGTGGTTGTTTCATAGCAATAGCAAGAGTCATTAAACACGGTAAGTTTGGATATTGTAAAGCAATAGCAAGGGTCATTAGAACTGGTAAATTTGGATATTGTAAAGCAATAGCAAGAGTCATTAGAACTGGTAAGTTTGTATATTGTAAAGCAATAGCAAGAGTCATTAGAACTTGTAAGTTTGGTTATTTCATAGCAATATAAAGAGTCATTAAACATGGTTAGTTGGGATATTTCATAGCAATAACAAGAGTCATTATAACTGGTAAGTTTGGATATTGTAAAGCAATAACAAGAGTCATTAGAACTGGTAAGTTTGGATACTGTAAAACAATAACAAGAGTCATTAGAACTGGTAAGTTGTGTTATTGCTTAGCAATAGAAAGAGTCATTAAACATGGTAAGTTTGGATTAGAACTGGTAATTTTGGTTATTTCATAGCAATAGAAAGAGTCACTAAAACCGGTAAGAGTTATTATTTCATAAACACAAGTACACGCAACTTTTCTTGTATGGTGTTGTTCTAAACGAGTTAAAATAATGTCCATGATCTGCGTGTTCGTTTGCATGGTTTTTACGCCCTTTTAACTATAGCAAAGTCTGATAAAGTTCAACTGGTCGTCACATGTAACTTACAAAAGCTTGTCGGAAGCTTCTTTCAACAGTACAGATTATGATAAATAGATGAAATGACAGATCGAACCTACACTGTTTAGAAAGTCCAATGCGCACCTTTTCCCACGGAAGTTGCCATGTGCATCCAGAGCTCTAGATAAGGGGCATTTTCCAATTTCTAAAATCATTATTTTTCGTTCAAACCCTATGTTGTGGGTACTCAAAAGAATCGTCTCAGTTAGACGATTCTTTTGAGTAGTCACAACATAGGATTAAGTAGAGAAATTAGAGAAGAATTATGGGGAAAAGACCTGTCCACTCCCTCTTATCTAGTCCTCCGTGCATAAATCGGAAACCCCAAAATAATCCTGGTCCCTTAAGCTTTAAAACTCCGAAAACCTTCTCTGTACTCAGAAACTAACTTTGTTGAAAGGGATTTACATTTAAAATTGAAATTAGCATGCACCAGTGTTTCCACTACAAACATGTGTTCATATTCATATCGATGTAATCGCATTTTGACGCATCTACAATTGACGACTTCAGAAAACATTGCCATTATGAGCTTTTTTATTTTTATTTTTCGCCACAATGTTTCCAAAGTCATTTGCTACAAATCTGATGTATGTTGGAAAGAAATAATACACATAACACATTACAAGAAGATAAATGCATTGAACCTTTTTTGTAGAGTCAAAGCCATCAATTCAAACTTCTTTTTTCAGTCAATAAGTTCGAGGTCTTTGCCATTGGCGTGGGTACCAAGATTCAAAAATCGTTTCTAGCTGAAATTGCGTCACCGCCATTCTACGAGCACGTGTTTGAAATCAAGAACTTTGAAGATTTAAAAACGATCGGTGATATCATCGCTGAAGACAATATTGGTAAGTTGGTAATGGGGAGATTGAATGGGATTGGATAGAATATTGGTCAGTTTGAAATGAGGTGATTGAAGGGTATGGGTTAAAATATAAGTATGTCGGCAATGAGGAGATTGAATGGGATTGGATAGAATATTGGTCAGTTTGAAATGAGGAGATTGAAGGGTATGGGTTAAAATATAAGTATGTCGGCAATGAGGAGATTGAATGGGATTGGATAGAATATTGGTCAGTTTGAAATGAGGAGATTGAAGGGTATGGGTTAAAATATAAGTTTGTCGGCAATGAGGAGATTGAATGGGATTGGATAAAATATTGGTAAGTTGGGAATGAGGAGATTGAATGGGATGGGATAACGAATTGGTAAGTTGGGAATGAGGTGATTGAATGGGATTGGATAAAATATTGGTAATTTGGGAATGAGGTGATTGAATGGGATGGGATACATGTTGGTAAGTTTGGAATGAGGAGATTGAATGGGAATGAGGTGATTGAATGGTATGGGATATATATTGGATAGTTTGGTGTGTCGGAACTGAGGGAAATTAAATAAGATGGGATAAAATATTGGTAAGTTGGGAATGATGAAATTAAATGAGATGGGATAAAATATATTGGTAAGTTGGGAATGAGGAGATTAAATGAGATGGGATACAATATTGGTAAGTTGGGAATGAGGAGATGAAATGAGATGGGATACAATATTGGTATGTCGGAACTGAGGAGATTGAATGGGGTGGGATAACATTATTGGTAAGTTTAGAATGAGGTGATTGAATGTGTTCGGGGTAAATATTGGTAAGTTTGGAATGAGGATATTGAATGTGATGGGTTAAAATGTTGGTAAGTTTGGAATGAGGTGATTGAATTGGATGGGGGTAAATATTGGTTAGTTTGTATTGAAGAGATTGAATGGGATGGTATAAAATATTGGTAAGTTGGGAATGAGGTGATTTCATTGGATGGGATAAAATGTTGGTAAGATTGAATGGGATGGGTTAAAATATTGGTATGTTGGGAATAAGGTGATTGAATGAGATGGGATAAAATAATGGTAAGTTCGGAATGAGGTGATTTAATGGGATGAGATAAAATGTTGGTAAGATTGAATGGGATGGGTTAAACTATTGGTATGTTGGGATAGAGGTGATTGAATGGGATGGATAAATAAAGGTAAGTTGGGAATGAGGTGATTGCATGGGATGGGGCTAAATATTGGATAGTTTTGAATGTGGAGATTGAAATGGATGGGTTAAAATATTGGTATGTCAGGAATAAGGTGATTGAATGTGATTGGATAAAATGTTGGTAAATTTGGAATGAAGAGATTGAATGGGGTGGGTTAAAATATTGGTATGTCGGGAATGAGGATATTGAATGGGATTGGATAAAATATTAGTGTGTCGGAACTGAGGAGATTAAATGGGATGAGATCAAGAACTGGTAAGTTGGGAATGAGGTGACTGAATGGGATTGGATAAAATATTGGTGTGTCGGAACTGAGGTGATTAAATGGGATGGGATAACGAATTGGTAAGTTGGGAATGAGGTGATTGAATGGGATTGGATAACGAATTGGTAAGTTGGGAATGAGGTGATTGAATGGGATTGGATAAAATATTGGTAATTTGGGAA
Organism: Serripes groenlandicus; assembly: GCA_031761405.1. Taxonomy (NCBI): domain Eukaryota; kingdom Metazoa; phylum Mollusca; class Bivalvia; order Cardiida; family Cardiidae; genus Serripes; species Serripes groenlandicus. Next base: position 249,620 of record JASEVX010000037.1, read on the forward strand.
TGAGGTGATTGAATGGGATGGGATAAATGTTGGTAAGTTTGGAATGAGGAGATTGAATGGGAATGGATAAGATATTGGTTAGTTGGGAATGAGGTGATTGAATGGTATGGGATATTTATTGGATAGTTTGGAATAAAATGATTTGGTAAGTTGGGAATGAGGTGATTAAATGAGATGGGATAAAATATTGGTGTGTCGGAACTGAGGAGATTGAATGGGAGGGGATAAAGTATTGGTAAGTTGACAATGAGGAGATTGAATGGGATGGATTAACATATTGGTAAGTTGGGAATGAGGAGATTAAATGAGATGTGATAAAATATTGTTAAGTTGGAAATGAGGTGATTGAATGGAATTGGATAACATGTTCGTAAGTTTGGAATGAGGAGATTGAATGAAATGATGCTATACATGAAGGAAATGAATTTATGTCAGATGCGTAAAATGCGTCTAGGTGTACAACAGGAATAGACGTGTCTCCTTTCAGTTAATTCATTCTCCGATTCTGACGACCTTTGACGTTGTATGTTATATATATATTTATACCTTACTACTCAACCCTGTCCCACATACAACATATTTGAGCCGTCGTACGAGAAAACCAACATTGTGGACTCTTCGTAAAGTATCGACCCGGATCAGCTTAAGCATGCCGCTGTTCGCCTCTCGTGCATTTTCTGTTTCAGGAGTCATTACTCTATAGTCTATACCTGTTCCCCGTTGAGACGGAATGTGTCGGCCCGGACTGCGCATACTGATCTGGGTCGATACATCACGCAGCGTCCACAATGTTGGTTTTCTCGTTGAACGGCTCATTTGTAGCAGCCGATTTTGAAACTACGTAGTTAAAAATGTTTAAAATCTCGCTTAATGTAAGAGTAATAATTATTATTTTTAAGAGTTATTAGAGTTGAAAACATTTTGGCAAAAGGAGAAATTGCTCCTTTTTACACATTGTTTTCAGGAATCATCTCATGCAGTTGCGTCGACATACATATGCAAGAGGGGAAAAAGAAATAAACTTAGAAATAGTGTTGAGCGAATTCGCTTATTTACACAATGTTTTAAAAGTGTTCTGCTTCAGAAAGGTCAACATTGATTATTACAGCGCAGTTATTCAAATTCAAATGAGAAATAGATAAGGGTGTTTATGGGATTTCGTATATGTGACATATAATACATTGCTTGTTCTACTATTTCCTAAAGTTCTCTGTTGCAGAGCAGTCAAAAGGGGTCTCTGTCAGGGAATCATTTAAATACATGAGCTTTTTACTACACAGATTACGGAAAATGTGGCATATCTGGAAACACGGAAATATCTGCAAGTCAGGATGGCGTAGCTCAAAAGGTTTGACTTTATTTATTTATGTATGTATGTATTGTTTGTTCTATTCATTTGTTTGTAGGGTGGTGTTATTATTATCATAGCTTAATTAAGATTAAATGAATGTTTATACTGTCATATCTATATATTTATTGATATATTTATGCTTGGACGTTTTGTTTTTTTGAACGTTAGTCGTCGATTAGTGTGTAGAACTAAGAATGGTGGTATTCGTGAATATACCAAAACTTACTTACTGCTCATTAGCCCTGCTTGAACTGGAGGGCAGCAACAAATACTCCTGTCTCCTGTCAGTGACAAGGATAATTATGTGTCTAGTATGAGCCATTTTCAAAACTGTTTCCCCGAGTCTAGTTGGTTAGTCACCCACGTATCCGCTGTGGCTGAGAAAACCTTGTCGGGAATTTGGAACTGGGCGTCCTGGGTTCGATCCTCAGTCATGATGGGGTGCCCTTAGGCAAGGTACATTTCATAGCCTAGTACTGGTTTGTTTACCAAAGAAGCATGAGTTAATTAATTGTGGCCATGATATAACTGCAATAATGTTGAAAAACGACGTAAAACCAAAATGATAAAAATTCGTATTTACCCACTGTGAGGCGCAATGATGTCTTTTGTCTTCATCTTGTCCTTTTACCTTCTGTTATCTAATGTCAGAGTTCTTATTATATTAGATTGCTCTTCTTAACCTTTCGCTGCCAAATGCAATTAAAGGCTTTTGCAAACAATGCAGATTCAGGAGAAACAGCTCGCTCCTGAAATCTGCATTGTTTGCCACGTAGACATTAAATTTTACCAAATTTCCTGTTGGACAAAAAATGGAGTGGTCTTATTTTTAACATAGAAGAGTCGACTTTGAGAAATTCGACAGTGAAAGGGTTAAGTTCATGACCAATCCATCTCAATCTTCTATTTCTTAGCAATTCACCCATACTTTTTAATCTATATCTGGTGAAAATACGTCTTGATTTGACCTTATGTCAAACCAAAATATCCGTCGGTTTCATCTAAATTCCTTTTGTTTGGAATAGTAGGTCATTTTGGTGCCCTTCTGCAGCATTCTGAGCCATATAGGAGGGTTAGCAGAACACACTTTGGAAACATTTTCATTTAGCAGAGCTCTAGATAAGAAGCGTTTTGCTTGTTCTAAAATCCTTATTTTGTCCAATAACCCTATGTTGTGGGTACTCAAAAGAATCGTCTCAATGAGACGATTATTTTGAGTACCCACAACATAGGGTTTGGATGTATAATAAGAAAGATATTGTGGGGGATAGAACTACGAACCCCCTCCTTATTTGGACCTTTGGTTTATTCCTGCTACTGTTATGCTATGATGTCCATATAATGTTCAAGCACCTTGTTGTTTTTTTCTGAATGCAAGTATGGGAGTGAGATAGTAGAATCCAATCACCTGCAAAATCAGATTTTTTGCTAGAGATGTAAATAGCGGTCATAGTTTGCCCTTTGTTATTGTCAGTTGTACGTCTAAGTAGCCAACCAATAAAACATAATTAACAGTAGGTTAACTGCAGACATAACACAGCACTGTCTTACCCCAAATCTTGACATTAAATTAATTGGATGGCATGAGTCCCAACTCTATGTAAAATGTCTATGAAAGCTTTTAGAGACGTCTGCAATATTTCATACGTGATGAATATTCGAACCCAGGGTGTTATGACATCGCCATAATGTTTTAAAATCTTTGGACCTATGCCATTAAGACCTGTTGATTTATTGGTGTTTATTTTACATATAATGTTTCTGACTTCAAGAGCCGTTATGAATTTAATATCAAATTGGTGGGATTTTAAGTGAGTGTACATGGTTTGCTTAAGATAATCAAAATTTGTATTCTCAAAATCAGTTTGGATATCAAATTGGAAAATGTTAACAAAATGTTTATTTAATTCATCAATGACATTTTGCTTTCCTTGAATTGTATTATTATCTCTGATGATTCGTTGCGGTATTACTAGACTATTTGCTTTATTAAGATGTCTTTCAAGTGTTTCCATATGTATTTTGAGTCTTTATCTTCACTGATTGCTTTATTAAAGAAATCTGTTTTACTTCTATTAATCATTGATGATATTTATGAATATTCGAACCCTGTCGAAAGCTTTTGTTGAAATCTACCAAAGGTACATCGAACTGTTTCTGCTAGTCTTTGCAATGCAATACCTGATTCATGAATGATTTGACTGCGCGTAAACCAACGTGTTTGGTATACAGCATTGGTATTACGATTCAAACTGATGTTTTCTAGAATCTAACCTAGTATTGATAACAGTTGTATTCCAACCCAGTTGCTACATTCCTTTAGACTGCTTCTGTTGGGAATCTTAATAATAATCCATCCAATTCAGCACAGTCAAATGGTATTTTCTTTGCACTCATGACATTTTAGATAGGTAGGATGCAAGTCAACAGTGCTTTAAAGTGACATCTTTTAAACGCTCCACTATATCAAACGTCATTAAATTAATGGCAAACGCGATAAGATTAGTACACGGCGCATTAGCGCCGTATATTTAACCCATTTTCGTCATACGACAATTCTGCCGCAGACGACTTTGAACATATTTTGTCAAAAAATAAAAAAACTCTATAATTGAATTGATAACCTATGACTAAAAGTGGGAAACATTGTGGCAAAAGGATAAATTGCTCGGTATGAGCAATTTCTTCTTTTGTCACTATGTTTTCAAAAAGTCTTCTGCTGCAAAGGCGTCAGAAAGCGTCTAAATGAGGGAAAGGGTTAATTAATTAAAGGTGGCTTAAAATCTGTATCGTGGAGGAGCACGAGACCTATTGTTCCCAGTTTTCTACCATTGTTTCTGCAAAGTGGAACCTATCTTCACGAAAATGAAATCTTTTTTTCTTTTCTTTGTGCATTTGTTTGGTTAATAACATTTTTGGAAAGAGTTAGGGTATTGCCCCCGCACTGCCTTGTATCTAACCTTTGTCTCTTGAACTTATCTGCACCTGTCAGATGCATGTACGTGATATGGAGTACACTATCAAATGAGCATATAGAAGCTTATGCTCAATCCGAGGAATTGGTTTCTAGAATTACATTACATTACAAATAATTTTTATAATAAAGAATGATTACCATGAACTTAAGTGCTTATTAGGAGCTGAATCTATGCAGCTAATCGTTTTTAGATGAAATAGAAAACAGTGTTTATTGTGATCACGTGATCAAAAACGCGCCATTTAACAGGGGTGGCGTTATACATGTACATAGTGATATTTCCGGTTTACATAAGACGTTTTTTTTTTTATGCCGTGTTCTTTTGATGCTGAAGCAGCAATTGTTGTACAATGCCACGGTTTGAAATTCCGTAATTGACTAGGTCAAATTAGGCACAAAATATGGCAATGTGTCGCATTTGAAATAGGAGTTCACGTCATTCATCAACTTTAGTTAAAGTCTAAATTCACTAAATTGTGTTATTTCCTATTGAAATTACAGTCATTTTTATATTTTCCTTTTTTCTGTCATAAAAGTTATACTAGGTATATAACACAAAAGATAAATGAGCTGTCCCGCGTTCCTCGTAGTACAATACAACCCACGTATCTCTAATAAACATAATATTCCCTTTAGTATAGCATTGTTATAACTAGTAGTGTGAGCATATCTGTTCTTCCAGGATGCCTAGCAGCTTTGGTAATTAGATGATTTTCGGAGAAGATCCTGATCTGAAATTTCGCTGGTCATAAAGTACAGACCATAATTTTTTGTGGGACGGGCCCTGTTTATTCTTTCTGGAGTTAAAGGATAGTTCACTCTAGTTTTGCAATTCTTGCTGTGAAATGTATGAGTATTGTCTTTGAATTCAAAAGGCTAATTAATTATCTGAAGAGGTCTGATCAATGGGACGGCCATGACTCTACCATGTATTTTGTATGAAGTAATGACAACTTTTGTCATTTATAAAAAATCAGGATGATGTTCTTGCCAGTGTTCCTTTTGTTTAATTGGACCATTTCTTTCCAACAGGGGGCGTGGCCTTGGCTTGGCTGGATCGGAGTCTTTCAAAATCCGAAATCAATGATCTCATGCGGAGGGGCATTGCTATGTGATAAGTGGTTCGTAACATTGGCCAATTGCGTAACGGAAAACACGGACGAGGGCATCACTACATTGGAACAAAGGGTAAAAGGAAGGGAAGGAAATGGGGGGATAGAGAGAGAGAGAGAGAGAGAGAGAGAGAGAGAGAGAGAGAGAGAGAGAGAGAGAGAGAGATAGAGAGAGAGAGAGAGAGAGAGAGAGAGAGAAAGAGACAGACAGACAGACAGACAGACAGACAGACAGACAGACAGACAGACAGACAGACATACAGACAGACAGACAGACAGACAGACAGACAGACAGACAGACAGACAGACAGACAGACAGACAGACAGACAGACAGACAGAGACAGACAGAGAGAGAGAGAGACAGAGAGAGACAGAGGGAGAGACAGACAGACATACAGAGAGAGAGACAGAGAGAGACATATAGAGACAGAGACAGACAGAGAGAGAGACACAGAGAGAGAGAGAGAGACAGAGAGAAATACAGAGAGAGAGACAGACAGACAGAGAGAGACATACAGAGAGAGAGAGAGAGAGAGAGAGAGAGAGAGAGAGAGAGAGCGAGAGAGAGAGAGAGAGAGAGAGACATAGAGAGACAGAGACAGACAGAGCGAAAGAGAGAGAGACAGAGAGAGAGACAGACAGACAGAGAGACAGAGACAGAGAGATGGACATAGAGAGAGTGAGAGGGAGAGAGAGAGAGAGAGAGAGAGAGAGAGAGAGAGAGAGAGAGAGAGAGAGAGTAAGAGAGAGAGAGAGAAATAGAGGGAGAGAGAGAGAAATAGAGACATACATAGAAATAGAAACATACAGAGACAAGGACAAATACACAGGCTGCCAGACACCACACATACAGAGAGAGACAGACACAAAGACAGACAGACAGCGAGGTATAGAAAGAGGGAGACAGCTAGAGAGTCAGAGAGGGCGTTTGTTCACGTGTAAATTCCAACGACGAAATAGTCATGACATTTTATCATTAAACACACTGAATCGTATACGAGCTTTCTGAATTGGCAATACTAGTAAAAGCAAGGACATAGGACATAGGGTATTTTTATCTTCTTTTTGATGTATAGTGAATTCTTAACAGATTAATGTATACCTCGGAGATCAAGACAATCTCATGAGTGACCCTACTGAAATGATGGTGGCAGTTAAACAGGTCCACGTCCACCCGAATTATACCGGAGAGAAGAACGAATACGGCGTGATACCGTTCGATATTGCTCTGTTGGAACTCGGGGAAGACAATACCACCATACCAAAACTCAATAAATTCATCAGGCCTCTTTGTTTCTTGGAGTCTCGAGGTACTAGTATACTGTGTTTTTGTCTGGGGAATGGATAGCTTTCAATGTTTCTCACAGCCGCTGCATTGCAGGGTTTGGCGTCTGTAAGGACGGCGTCTTGGAAACGAGATCGAATCTTTGCGTGTACATTGTATTTCGCTTTCGGTCAATAGATCTGAAATAGGAGGTGCCTGTGAGAATGCAGTGCCGATTATGTGAGCCGTAACGCGAGAAAACTAACATTATGGCCTCTGCGTAATGTATCGACCAGATCAGCCTGCGCAGTCCGTGCAGACTGATCCGGGCCGACACATTCCGTCTCACGAGATAGAGGTATAGAGTAATGACTCCTGAAACAGACAATCCACAGAAGGCGAAATATGTCTGTCTGGGAAAGCTTGTGCAGCATGCTTAGGCTAAACTGGGTCGATATTTTATGCAATGATGGTTTTCTCGCGGGACGGCTCAATTGGTAGTATGAACTGGCCGCCGTAATGTAACACAATGTCTCTTAAACAATGGTACTAACTACTCCATTCCTTCCCCGTTAAACGCGTCTCACAAAAGTATTACTAATCTCCCATTTAAGCTGAAATAATACTAATCTAATTACTTGTGACTTTTTGCTTATTTAAGTGTCATCCCTATAGAAAGGGCCAGGCATTTCTGGCTTATGAGATACCTTAGCACCTTGATTTCTCTAATTCTGTCTGTTCGCCTGGCACCAGGCAAGGCAGACAATTGGTATCATTATTTTTAACTAGCTGGCGGTTCACTAACCGGCAATATCAGAACAGAACCCACTGTCGCAAATAAATCTTTTGAAGCGGATCCATTAACCACTAGGCTATTGGGATTGGTATATATAATATACATAGGAGCCGATCCACGATAAAAACCAACAGTGTGGACTCTGCGTGAAGTATCGACCCGGATCAGCCTAAGCATGTCTTGCAGGCTAACCCGGACAGACAAATTTTATTCTCCTGTGGATTTTCTGTTTCATGAATCATTACTGTATACCTTTTTTCCCCTAAGACGGAATGTATCGGTCCGGATTAGCCTGCGCGGACTGCAGAGTCCATAATGTTGGTTTTCTGTTGGAACGGCTCAAATATGTTGTTGATTTTCTTGGTACATGTATGATATATTTAGTAAGTACACCAGGAAAACATAGAGCATGTGCAAAATTTGAATTGAATCATCATCTCAAAATAACATGTTCACGCATCTGAAGCAGATTATTTGAGAAAACAGTGTGGCAAAATGAAGATTTTCTCAGCTCATTCGTTATGAGCTATCACTCCTTGTGTTCCATAATGATTTCAACCAATTCGATTCAGTAATTATATTTTTGTTCGAAGATATTTTCTATAATTGTGCTCAGTTCTGCTGCAGATTTGCTAAATGTGGGAAAAGACTTCGACCACCATCTTGTAAAGTATATAAGTATATTACAGACACACCAAATTACGCCGTCGGCCGCACTATGTTATCGATATTGAAGTCACAGAACCAGCAACAAAAAGCACAGATTGCCGGATGGGGACACATGGGTAATCAGCAGATTTTCAAACCCGAGGTTTACCCGTGGCAAAAACTGAAGCAAGTCGACCGATCCTTGCAGACTGATAATATTTGCAAACGGCGATACCCTAACCTCGACACAGACATGTACATCTGCGTTGGACTAGTGCATGAACCGGATATGTAAGTCTAAAATGCAGACACAATCATCTATAAATAGAATTTGATCTGTGAGCCATGATAAATCAATACAAATCAATCATTTTGAATTAAACAGATAAAATGAGCCGTCCGCGAGAAAATCAACATTATGGCCTCTGCGTAATGTATCGACCAAGATCAGACTGCGCAGGCCGACACACTCCGTCTCAAGGGGATATAGGTATAGAGTAATGATTCCTGAAACAGAAAATCCACAGGAGGGGGGAAAGTGTCTATCCGAGTAAGCCTGCGCGGCATGCTTAGGCTGTTCCGGGACGATACTTTACGCAGAGTCCACACTGTTGGTTTTCTCGCGGGACGGCATTACTGGTGAAGTGGCCTTATGACTATGGTGCGACTGCCATCATAAACGAAAGTTATGAACAAAATTGTATAGTTTCTGAAAGGTCAATGCTCACGAGACAAGTTATACCTTTACATGTCCGTTCATTCCATAATAACGTTAGATGACGGTAGCGAATTCATTAAACAAATACCTGGTCCATTCATTCAATTGTATAGAGATTTTCCATATTTGTGCCGAGTTGTGTTCAAAGTCGTCTGCTGCAGATTTGTTTTACGCATATATGTGTTAACCCAGCGTAAGTCTTCGGTGACAGGTCAATGCAATTAGAGTCTAGGTGGCTTTCTAATCCTGGCTAAATAGAACTGATCAGCGTTTTGTGATTAGAGATAGCATTGCCTCGCCGGTTTGCTTACATTTAAACTTACATGGACGTTCTATAAGTGGGGGCTATGTTTCTAGCTTTATAACGGGAGATACAATTAAATTATTTAAACATACAAGCGGACAGTGAGAAGTGAAGCAAGCAAAACGCTTCAGAGACAACATCTTATGTGAACCAAACCTTTCAAAATAAATACATTGCTTCATTATGCTGATTCCAAATATCAAATTGTATTGGTATGCTGTAGGGCTTACGAAAATCAATACATTTAATTATTTACCAAAGTACGCCGGGTACCGGACTAATGTCAGACGTACTGTTATACTATGGTAAGCCGGGTACTAGACTGATACAAGTATAGTACAGTCACGGCTCAATAATCAAAGATGATTTGCGAATAAAAAGTTGTATATATTATCAGTATGTGAGTTCGAATCCCGGCTCGGCCAACTTTCTTTCCGACGTTTGACAGAGGTCAATGCGACATGCGTCATTCGTCTTACACCATTGGGCTAAGTCTATATGGAAAAGCAGCCAGTTGCTTGGGAAGATTGTTGTGTGGAGTACTGGTGTGAGAAAACCAGGAAATACATGTTGTTGGTGAACTGGCCGCCGTGATATGACTGAGAAAATGTTAAAAACGGCGTTAAACCCCAATCAATAAGTCCTATTCTCGAGCGCAGTTGGTTGTGTAATGCATGCGCCTGTACACGGCTAATTAATCTTCACACTGATGCTAGATTAACCTTGTTTCCAGAGTAATATGAGCCGTCCCGAGAGAAAACCAACATTATGGCCTCTGCGTAATGGATCGACCCATTTCAGCCTGGGCTGTCCGCGCAGACTGATCCGGGCCGACACATTCCGTCTCAAGGGAATAGTGTTATAGAATAATGATTCCTGAAACAGAAAATTCACAGGTGGCTAAAAGTGGCTATCAGGGTAAGCCTGTTCGGCATGCTTAGGCTGATCCGGGTCGATACTTTACGCAGAGTCAACAATGTTGGTTTTCTCACGGGAAGGCTCATATTACTTGTTGTATTATTTATGTTTAGACCAGTCTTTGCAAGGATTTAAAATGGATTAAGAAACTGAACAGTCTAACAGTAAATAAAAAGTTCGTTGAACCATACATTCATTTAAATTGGAATTCCATATTCCATAACAAAACCAACTGGTCGACTATAATTGAACAAAGTCCATTAGTTTCTGACAGTTGGTCACAATTACTTAAAGTTTTGACATTATGTGGAATAGACAAAAGCATCTGTTCCATGCAAACAGTGATTGAAAGATATAAACTATCATCAATTTAACAGCATACTGTCACTATTTTGTTTTTGTATATACAAAGCTAATTTCCCTAGTGAAAACAGAAAAAAAATCTATAATATATATTTACATCTATTAATAAGAGTTCACTTATCTTTGGAAGATAGCAAACAGGAAAAGTATAGTTTGAGCCATGCTAACAATTGTCCACTACCATATTTAATCAATAAGTTTTCAAGTTAAATTTAAAGTAGGCTTAACATTAAAACCAACATAAAACTATAACACTTACGCATAACAAACAAACATATCATTCGAACGCATGCATGTATATATACATTGCGAAATCTATCACACTCGATCACTTTATCATTCTAGGGATTGTTCGTTTTCCTTATGTACTAGATCGATAGAACAGTGAAGATAATCTGGTAGTAGATTGTTATACATTTCACCTGAAGTAAACGACTTTTAACGCTGCAGTAGCAGAACTATTTTGTTTAGTTGGAATCGCTGGTAACATAGTTCATTGGAAAATATTCTTAGTTTTCTTTTTCTTTGAGAAATGTTTACAGTTGCTGTGAATTCTGTTACCTATGTCAATAATGTATGATAAAATTTAAACGGATTGTCAAGTGACAGTTTGCCAATTTCATGGAAAGACTGTTGAATGGAGTACTGGTGTGAGAAACCCAGAAAAACCATTGGTATGTGAACAATTGCTTAAAAACGGCGTTAAAAGTTAAAACTTAATCAATCAATTATGTTTAATATAAATGTTAAGATCAGCCCATAGTGAGAATGGCCGGATTCTACGTAATGTTATTTATTACAGGGAGACGTGTTATGGGGACATAGGTGGACCTCTGATGTCTTTGATGTCAATTAAAAGGTACACATTCCTTGGTCTGGCACTGAAAACAAAAGAATGCACGAAACTGTACGAATTCAGTCTGTTTCTGAACATTCTCCATCCAGATATAAACGTTTGGATACAGAAACAATTAAGAGGGTGTAACCGAATAAATGAACCGAATCCTTATGTTGATGAAGTTGAGGAACCTGTTGACGCAGATAATAAAACCGAGGCTGGAAGAGAAAATCATAAAGATGGCGTTGATTCGAAAAACGGAGATGGTGATCAAGGCCGTAAGTTGATAGCTGATGCCGATGCGGAAAAAGAAGAAGATGATAAACGGAATGTTGGTAATAAAGTTAAAAATATTGGTCAAGACAATGCGTTACCTGAGGCCGATGATAATAGGAATGAGGGAGAAGATCTTGAAGTTGGGGAACCTGTTGATGCAGAGAGTAAAGCCGAGGCTGGTAGAGAAAATGGTGAAGATGATGAAGGCGGTATGCATGACGATAAGAAAGAAGTGAATGATGGTGATAATGTAAAAGATGGTGTCGCTAATAATGATGATGCAAATGCTGATGAGGATAGTTCCGATAATAATGTACATGTTATTGAAATAGAGGACATGATTGTAGTAGAATGATGGTTTTTAACACTTAAACGCTCTGCAATAGATCACCTTTGAAAACATTATGACCAAAGGAGAAAGTTCACCTTTGGCCACATTGTTTCTAACTTTATTCAATAATTATGATTTGATTTATAGAGAATTCCCACAGTTCTGCTTAGATGTATTCTAAATCGTCGGCCGGTGATTTGTTGTTTGTGCGAAAGGGATAAGAAACGTAATGTTTTAACAACTTTATCTTTAAGGACTCTGCGTAATTCATCGACCCAGATCAGCCTGCGCAATCCGCGCAGGTTAATCCGGGCCGAGACATTCTGTCTCAGGGGGATAGAGGTATCTAGTAATGACTCATGAAACAGAAAATCCACAGGAAGCGAAAAGTGTCTAACGGGATTAGCCTGCGCGACATGATTAGGCTGATCCGGGTCGATGCTTTACGTAGAGTCCACACTGTTGGTTTACTCGCGGGACGGCTCATATATTGCCATAACGCGAAGTTAACCCTAAGTCTTGATAAAAAACACTTTTGAAGTGTCTGCAGCAATGACATGTAGTTCTCTCTCGTTTTTCAATGATGTTGAATGAAGATGTGTTATTCATGTCCGAAAATGATTTATACACTTATCATGGCTTTAGTAATGTCCCTTGTCTTCAATTCTTTCATTCGAGTCTAAAAGTAGCATGTCTCTCAAGTGATAAGGTAGCCAAATACTATCTTGGTCAAATGGAAGTAAATCGGACAGACTTGTGTCGCAGTCAATTGTGTCCATTCTACTTTCAAGTGAATCTATATAAGTGAAGTTTGCTATCGTGTGACAGTTATTATTTCATGTTTAGCTCATCTGCTTCTTGAAGAAAAGTCGGGCTATTGTGCTACCATTTGCGTCGTTGTCTGCGTCATCACAAAAGTTTAACCTTACCTCATAAGATATTGTGGGGAAAAGACCCCGTATCTAGTCCTAAGATGTATGCTGCACTTGACTTTAAATAACTGTTTCGTATCCTGTTTAGTGCGTCTTAAAACAGCAATTACGAACTGTATATACCATGATCAGCTTAGTATTCGTGTTATCTATTAGTGTCCTGCATCGTTCGCTAGTCATGTATCAATATTTTGCAAACAGCTAGTTTGTAAAAGAATAGCATCATGGAAGATGAAATCACTCATGGGAATCCAGCTGGATAAGGGTTTATCCACCACTGGAATTGGGACATTTCGGTTCGAAATTCTAAAATATAACCAGTATTGAATGTGCTTTGGTTATAAAAGTTCAACATTTTCTATGACACAGTGACAAGAAAACCTGGCAGACCAAACAATGCACAATTGATGTAATTTTATAACTTACTGAATCAGAAAATAATGTATTTTATGGTGGCATATTAACCAGTAAGATAACCAGTTAGTGTTTTGTAAATATTAACTGGTTATCTAGTTAGGGTTTGCGAATTTCACTTAATAAGTAACATACTAACTAGTTAACTAGCTAAGATTCGTGTTACCACTTATTTGATATTCTCGAAACGTAAGACGAAAACAGGCATGAAAGTGCCCAGAACTGCCACCAGTTACCCTTTCTTGCTGTAAAATAGACTTAAACGACCATTAACGTACAACTGAAATCCTATCTAGTTAACCACTTATTATGTCACATACTAACTGGTTAACTAGATAACATTCGTGTTACCAGTTATAAATAGATACTGCGGATGTCCTTTGTATTTTTCCGCTATGGAAGTTGCAAGTTCATTAAGGAAAAATACGAAGGACCTCCGCAGTATCAATAACGTACAACTGAAATCCTATCTAGTTAACCACTTATTATGTCACATACAAACTGGTTAACTAGATAACATTCGTGTTACCAGTTATAAATAAATACTGCGGAGGTCCTTTGTATTTTTCCGCTATGAAAGTTGCAAGTTCATTAAGGAAAAATACGAAGGACCTCCGCAGTATCAATAACGTACAACTGAAATCCTATCTAGTTAACCACTTATTATGTCACATACTAACTAGTTAAAACTAGATAACATTCGTGTTACCAGTTATAAATAGATACTGCGGAGGTCCTTTGTATTTTTCCTTTGGACAGTTATCGATCCAAGGGAAAAACACAAAGGACCTCCGCAGTATCAATTTATAACTGGTAACACGAATCATATCTAGTTAACCACTTAATAATAGATACTGCGGAGGTCCTTTGTATTTTTCCTTTGGACAGTTATCGATCCAAGGGGAAAACACAAAGGACCTCCGCAGTATATATTTATAACTGGTAACACGAATCATATCTAGTTAACCACTTAGTAATAAATACTGCGGAGGTCCTTTGTATTTTTCCGCTATGGAAGTTACAAGTTCATTTAGGAAAAATACGAAGGACCTCCGCAGTATCACTAACGTACAACTGAAATCCTATCTAGTTAACCACTTATTATGTCACATACTAACTGGTTAACTAGATAACATTCATGTTACCAGTTATAAATAAATACTGCGGAGGTCCTTTGTATTTTTCCGCTATGGAAGTTGCAAGTTCATTAAGGAAAAATACGAAGGACTTCCGCAGTATCAATAACGTACAACTGAAATCCTATCTAGTTAACCACTTATTATGTCACATACTAACTAGTTAACTAGATAACATTCGTGTTACCAGTTATAAATAGATACTGCGGAGTTTCTTTGTATTTTTCCTTTGGACAGTTATCGATCCAAGGGAAAAACACAAAGGACCTCCGCAGTATCTATTTATAACTGGTAACACGAATCCTATCTAGTTAACCACTTAGTAATAGATACTGCGGAGGTCCTTTGTATTTTTCCTTTGGACAGTTATCGACCCAAAGGAAAAATACAAAGGACCTGCGCACAAAGACTTTATGATAAGTAGTTTCAAATATGGAATGCTGATTTAACTCTCCAAGAGCGAGAACGAATATAATTCTTTTTGGTTTCTTTTTCCATCCATATCTTTATTCAATTAAAATCGATAAATTTAGAAACGCTCTTACAATAGTTCGTGTTTCTGCACATAGATCAGAAATTGAAGCTGGGAGATGGTACAAACTAAATGAAATTCCTTATAATGAAAATAAAGTAAGGTGTTAAACTGCCGTAGATAAAATGCACTTTTTATAAAATGTCAAATAAGTCTGATATACGAATGTTATATATAAAAAAAAAATAGTATTGGAAACATCCTTGTATGATTAAATGTATTGAATAACATTAATCTGAATATTAAAATATTGTTAAAAACTTGGCAATGTTTGTCTACAAAGGGTTTGAGGTAAGGAATACAAATAATTATGTAGATCAGCTGTGGCTAATTGCAGCCTTATTGTCTGTCTGTCTTAAAGATGTAAATCAATGTGGAAATTGCGAAATTGCCCACATTGAGCAACTTCGACACCTTCTTCAATGATTTCTGATTGATTTTTATGGTTTTTCTTCTCTCAAATGCCAGTACGACCACTGATATAATTTCTAGTAACTTATTAAAACTACTCTAGATTATCTTAGTCCGTTGTTAATCAAACGGGAAAAACATTTTAAATTATATTTATTTTCTTGATTATTTTTCAAATATTTATTGTTTTCCTGTTTTTATCTTTAGTCCGCAATTTGTTAAAGCAATCGTGTTATATGTGTGTGGTATGTTATGCATTTCTTCCTTTTTTCCTGAATAAAGTATATCTATATATCTGTAAACTGAGGCTTTTGCAATTTATTATCTTATTCACATTCCGATTTGGCCTCATAAAAGTTCCATTTTTGGAGGGGCTACACTTCTAGTTGTGTCAATAACTACATCTAGGACTTTATCACTAGTAGACGGATGTCAACGGCTATGAGGGGGCTGTTCGCACATACAATATGAACCCCAAATAACGAGATGCGGTTCGTTTACATGCTTGTAACACTGGTCGGTATACCATTAACCACGAAATGCGGTTTATCTAATCGTTTGTATCACTGGTCGCTATTCCAAGTGTCTAACTGTTTGTAACACTGGTCATTGTTCCAAGTATCTACATATGTGTAACACTGGTCGGTATACCAAGTATCTACTTGTTTGTAACACTGGTCAGTATACCATTAATCACGAGATGCGGTTCATCCATTCGTTTGTAACACTGGTCGATATTCCAAGTATTTTAACATGTTTGCAACACTGATCGGCATACAAAGTATCTACATGTTTGTAACACTGGTCGGTATACACAGTGTCTACATGTATGTAACACTGGTCGGTATACCAAGTATCAACATGTTTGCAACACTGGTCGGTATACACAGTGTCCACATGTGTGTAACACTAGTCGGTAAACCAATCATCTACATGCTTGTAACACTGGTCGGTATATACCATTAATTACGAGATGCAGTTCATCGACATGATTGTTACACTCGTCGGTATACCGCCCCTGAATAGTCACGACATGGATTTTACTCGCTCAGAACATTTTGAAAAAAAACATGCAATTTAAAGTACTTTTTGGCAAATATAGTGAAATTAAATTGTAAACTGGACATTTAAAGTGTTTCTAGATGCCACCCAGATATCAACAGAAGAAAGTCATGTCAACTAGCGAAAACAAAAGGAAAAATATATCTTCTTTGTTCCCGGAGAGCCTGTACACAATCGAAGGACAGTGACCAGTCATCACAAACCGGTTTGGGCAGTTTGGAAAGTGTAAACAAGAACTCGGAGTCGATTTTGGATAACGCAGAAAGTCAGAATAACCGGTTACATTAATATTTTCCATCACCGCCACAGTATTTTGTGTTTGATAATAACATTGATTGTAACAATATGAACAATATGAATAACGCATATCCGCAGCAGCTCTCTGCCCAGTTTGTACAATAACCCACTGGTCAATACACGCCACAATGTATGACGCCTATATCCAATCAACTGACACCACCATGGTCAGAACATTTAATGAATGATATTCAAAGTATCAAGACTGCAGTGTCAAGAATAGAACATTTTGAAAAACCAGTTAATTCGATCTGTAAAATTGTGTTATGGAATAGAGGAAACCCAGTTAATTCGATCTGTAAAATTGTGTTATGGAATAGAGGAAACCCAGTTAATTCGATCTGTAAAATTGTGTTATGGAATAGAGGAAACCAAGTTAATTCGATCTGTAAAATTGTGTTATGGAATAGAGGAAACCAAGCCTAATCGTGCGGCTCAAGAACCGGAAAGATGTGAAGCCATAGTAAAATAATTCATCAAAAAGAACCTAGAAATCGAAGCCGATCAAATGATCTTCGATCGTGCCCACAGATTAGGCGATTTTCAACGATCAAAGAAAATATTCGAAGAAAATCATTTCCAAAGCAAGAGGACCATGATGGTCACCATCACCTGATTTATCCAAACTTAAAAAGTTGTCATTGTTCTTTGTCTATACATGTATACGGAAAACAAGCAACACCCCCTGGTGGCCATGTTTATCATCCTTTTAAAAATAATTTGAAGTCTTAGTAGAGGGGCACCCAAAGAACATTCATGGCAAATGGACAAGAATATTTTTTAAAGCGTTTACCTTAACAAGTCTATGTAAAACAAGTCATCCCAAGGGTGGAGCCATGTTTGACAACATGGCTATAATAATGTGACTAATATTGGTAGAAGTCCACTAGATGAAGTTATATTTCAAATATTAAACTTTTAGACAAGATTTTTAAAGTTTTTCCCTATACGAGTATATGAAAACAAGTGACCCGGTGGGGCCATTTTTGACTCCAGGGCTATAATTTGAACAATCTTGGATTCTAGATGAAGCTACATACCAAATATCAAAGGCCTGAGCCTTCTACTTTTAGACAAGATTTTAAAAGTTTTTCCCTATATAAGCATATGTAAAACAAGTTACCCCCGGGGTGGGGCCATCTTTAACACAGTGCGATGATTTGAACAATATTGGTAGAGGTCCACTAGATAAAGCTACATACCAAATATCAGTGTTTTCCCCCATACGAGTCTATGTAAAACAAATGACACCCGGGGATTAGTCATTTTTTACCCCGGGGCTATAATTTGAACAAAATTGGTAGAGGTCCACTAGATGATGCTACATACCAAATATGAAAGGCCTGGGCCTTCTACTTTTAGACAAGATGATGTTTTATCTTTTTCCCTTTATGAGTCTATGTAAAACAAGTGACCCCCGGGGACAGGTAATTTTTGACCCAAGGGCTATAATTTGAACAATCTTGGTAGAGGTCCACTAGATGATGCTACATACCAAAGAATAAAGGCCTGGGGCCTCTACCTTTAGACAAGAAGATTTTTAAAGTTTTTCCCCTATACGAGTCTATGTGAAACAAGTGACCCCCAGGGGATGGGTCATTTTTGACCCCAATGCTATAATTTGAACAATCTTGGTAGAGGTCCACTAGATGATGCTACATACCAAATAATAAAGGCCTGAGCCTTCTACTTTTAGACAAAATTTTGAAAGTTTTTCCCTATTTAAGCATATATAAAACAAGTTATCCCCGGGGTGAGGCCATCTTCAACACAGTGTGATGATTTGAACAATATTGGTAGAGGTCCACTGGATAAAGCTACATACCAAATATCAAAGGCCTTGGCCTTCTACGTTTAGACAAAAAGATTTGTAAAGTGTTTTCCCCATACGAGTCTATGTAAAACAAGTGACACACGGGGATGAGCCATTTTTTACCCCAGGGCTATAATTTGAACAAAATTGGTAGAGGTCCACTAGATGATGCTACATACCAAATATGAAAGGCCTGGGCCTTCTACTTTTAGACAAGATGATTTTTTATTTTTTTTCCCTTTATGAGTCTATGTAAAACAAGTGACCCCCGGGGACAGGTAATTTTTGACCCAAGGGCTAAAATTTGTACAATCTTGGTAGAGGTCCACTAGATGACGCTACATACCAAATATCAAAGGCCTTTGCCCTCTACCTTTAGACAAGAAGATTTTTAAAAAAAATCACCTTCTACGAGTCTATGTGAAACAAGTGACTACCCGGGGATGAGTCATTTTTTACCCCAGGGCTATAATTTGAACAAAATTGGTAGAGGTCCACTAGATGATGCTACATACCAAATATGAAAGGCCTGGGCCTTCTACTTTTAGACAAGATGATTTTTTATTTGTTTTCCCCTATATGAGTCTATGAAAAATAAGTGACCCCCGAGGAGGGGTCAATTTTGAGCCCAGGGCTATAATTTGAACAATCTTGGTAGAGGTCCACTAGATGATGCTACATACCAAATATCTTTTAGACAAGAAGATTTTTAACGTTTTTTCCCTATCTATGTATAACAAGTGACCCCCGGGGAGGGGTAATTTTTTACCCTATGGCTATAATTTAAACAATCTTGGTAGAGATCCACTAGATGATGCTACATACCAAATATCGAAGGCCAGGGCCCTCTACTTTTAGACAAGAAGATTTTCCCCTAAATGAGTCTATGTAAACAAAGGACCCCGGGATGGGGTCATTTTTAACCCCATGGCTATAATTTGAACAATCTTGGTAGAGGTCCACTAGATGATGCTAAATACCAAATATCAAAGGCCAGGCCCCTCTACTTTTAGAGAAGAAGATGTTTAAAGTTTTTCCCCTAAATGAGTCTATGTAAAACATGGGACCCCCGGGATGGGGTCATTTTTGACCCCATGGCTATAATTTGAACAATCTTGGTAGAGGTCCACTAGATGATGCTACATACCAAATATCAAAGGCCTGGGTCCTCTTCTTTTAGACAAAATTAAAATAAAAAAAAAATCTCTATGAGTCTATGGAGAACAAGTGACCCCCGGGGAAGTGTCATTTTTGACCCCAGGGATATAACTTGAACAATCTTGGTAGAGGTCCACTAGATGATGCCACATTGCCAATATTAAAGGCCTGGGCCCTCTACTTTTAGACAAGAAGATATTTTAAGTTTTTCCCCTATATGAGTCTATGTAAAACAAGTGACCCCCAGGATGGGGTAATTTTTTACCCCAGGGCTATATTTCAAACAATCTTGGAAGAGGTCCACTAGATGATACTACATACCAAATAGCACAGGCCGGTGCCCTCTACTTTTAGAAAAGATTTTTTTTTTAGTTTTTCTCTATATGAGTCTATGTAAAACAATAGACCCCAGGGGAGGGGTCATGTTTGACACCAGGGCTATAATTTGAACAATCTTGGTAGAGGTCCACTAGATGATGCTACATACCAAATATCAAAGGCCTGGGCCCTCTACTCTAAGACAAGAATATGTTTTAAGTTTTTGTTAATTTCCCCTTTTTTGTTGCCATGGCAACCATGACCCCAGTGCTATAATTTGAACAATCTTGGTAGAGGTGCACTAGATGATGCTACATACCAAATATCAAAGGCATGGGCCTTCTACTTTCAGACAAGAAGACTTTTTAAGTTGTGGTTAATTTCCCCTTTTGTGTTGCCAAAGTTCTGCATGGAATAGATTTATTTTAACAAGTTTGAAAATCCACCCAAGGAACATTCCTGTTAAATTAATTTGAATGTTAATTGGTTTAGGAGAAGTCGTTTGTAGGAAAATGTGAACGGACGGACGACGACGACGACGAGCGATCACAAAAGCTCACCTTGCACTTGGTGCATAGGTGAGCTAAACAAAGATACACACAACCAAAATAATGATGGTGTTAGCGTACAGCTTCCCAAAGAGTGGAGAGCTTCTCGCAAAGAATTGTATCCGATCATGTATTCAGAGAAGAGCAAGGGCAAGGTTAACATACTATGGAAGGGAATATCCGCCAAAATTATATGTGTCTAAATGACATTCTTATTTATAAACATTACATGCTCATGTGTCTACTTTCTAAATTCGTACATGCATGTCTCACCTCATGTGTCCTTCTTACGGGTGCTTGGTGTATGATGCTTATTGCATCTTTCATGACATTCTTATTTATAAATATTACATGCTCATGCGACTTCTTTATTAATTCGTGCATGCATGTCTCATCTCATGTGTCCTTCTTAAGAGTGCATGGTGTATGATGCGTATTGCATCAGTCATGGCATTCTTATTTATAAACATTACATGCTCATGCGTCTTCTTTCTTAATTCTTACATGCATGTCTCATCTCATGTGTCCTTCTTAAGAGTCAGTGCATGGTGTATGATGCTTATTGCATCTTTCTTTCTTACACTTACATTCGTCTTACCGTATTCGTGTAAATGCCATTCGTCTAAATCATATTATGACGCCAGGTGGCGCTTTAAATTAAATTCTTATTCCAGGGAGACAACCGCGTATGAACGAAAAATATCCCACATTCAAAAATGGATCCCCCAAGTCACTGCTCTTCAAAATAGAGGTAACCGGTGTTTAGGTAGCTTTGTCACCCTCTTTTTCAAAACTAACAATCGAACTAATAGTGTTGACATTTTTAAGTTTAAAGTTTATATATTCATTATTGTTAAATGATAGATTATACATATATATATTTAAAGTGATCATATTCTATTGGATTGAAACTATCATAACTAAAGCGCCACCTGGTGTCATAATATGACTTACCGTATTCGTGTTAATGCCATTCTTGTTAGTGCATACTGGTATGTCTTAGTTCCTGATTGCAACTGCTATTTTTACTTGAATATTTTCACGAAAGCCCTTTTTTATCAACAGAATAGGCATAAACAAGAAGAATGTAGCGTTCAAATTAAAGGTAAAAAATGCAATCAGGAACCAAGACGAATCAAGTATACACTAATACGGTAAGACGCATGCAAGTGTAAGAAAGAAAGATGCAATAAGCATCATACACCATGCACTCGTAAGAAGGACACATGAGATTAGACATGCATGTAAGAAGTAAGAAAGAAGACGCATGAGCATGTAATGTTTATAAATAAGAATGCCATGACTGATGTAATACGCATCATACACCATGCACTCTTAAGAAGGACACATGAGATGAGACATACATGTAAGAAGTAAGAAAGAAGACGCGTGAGCATGTAATGTTAATAAATAAGAATGTCATGAAAGATGCAATAAGCATCATACACCATGCACCCGTAAGAAGGACACATGAGATGAGACATGCATGTACGAATTAAGAAAGAAGACACATGAGAATGTAATGTTTATAAATAAGAATGTCATTTAGACACATATAATTTTGGCGAATATTCCCTTCTATACAGGTGCACCATGGATTGATGCACAGTGTAGATATCTTAAATCCAAATTTTACGAAGCAAGAAGATTATATAAAACTAAACCGAGCGAAGCAAACAAACATCACATTTTGACGCAGAGACAAAAATATGTACAATATAAACGAAAAACTAAACAACTTAATAACAACAAAGAAAAGGAAAGAATTTCTATCATGACAACAAACGAACCTAAAAACTTCTGTCAATATATAAATAAATCAAAAAATGCAAGAAAAGTGCTAACACTGACATAAACGAACAAGACTTTGTAGACTTTTTCAAAAGAGTCCTCGACGGACACGCAAAGCACGGATCAGACATTTTTCTAGAGATAGCCCATTATCGGTTGATGAACTGGGCCGCACTTTTACCGATGCAGAAATAATTAAAACCATTAAATGCCTTAATAGAAACAAAAGTGCGGATTTCACAGGTAATGTGGACGATTTTCTAATCGACGCTAACACCATAATTTCTCCTTATCTTACAATAATGTTTCTGAAGATATATGTATCAGGCACTTACCCATTATGGTGGGGTAAAGGAATAATTTTACCCATTCACAAAAAGGGTGACCCAACAGATCCGAACAACTATCGGGGCATTACACTAGTAACAACCTTAGGTGAACTGTTATCGCTAGCTTGACGTAATAGGATAAACGACTGGTGCGAGTCTCAACATTGATTGAACGAGTCTCAGTTTGGATTTAGAGATGAGTGTAGTACTGTAGGCTGTATATATCCTTTACATACCGTTGCCATATTCAATATCTATTACATCCTTTGCCGAAAGAAGTCAATAAGGTATTGAATCTTGCATCTTGGTAAAGACAAGGCAGGGATATCAGTTCAGGGGTCATGGGTTCGAAACCCGGCTCACCCTTTCATTACTTCCGTTGATTGACAAATGTTATTATGGATAGCGTCATTCGTCTTCCAATAAGAGGCGAAATAGTCAATGTGTTAAGGTAGCCTGTTGCCTGTGAATAATGTGTTGTGTAGTACTGGTGCGAGAAAGCCAGGAAACACACATTAGGTAAACTGACAGCCGAAATGGTACTGAAATATTGTCATTCAATCTAACTCTCGTGAAACTTATCTTAGAATAACAATCAGACTTAATCGTGTGAAGCACAGGAATCCGCTGTGCTGTTGGGAATTTGAAACTGGACGTCCCGGGCTAGATCTCCAGTCGTGACTGCCCTTGGACAGGACACATTTAATAGCCTAGTAATTTTCGTAGAGATATCAATTAAGTGAACTGACGCCGTATTATGACTGAAATAATGTTGAAAACGGCGTAAACCCTTAACAAAAATAGGTTACCCTCATCTCGAGTACTATCAACAGCATTTCTTCTTTACATCTCCTACAGACGAATTGCGAAAACATTGTGGCAAAAGGAAAAAGTACTCATAATTTGCAATATCTCATATCGCCACAGTGTTCAGAACTTTTTTCTTAAATTATACTTCATTTAAAGAGATTATTTTCTTATTTCCAAGTATACGTTTTCAAAGTCGTCTGCTGCAGATTGTTGTGTATGTGAGAAGGGGTAACTATATTCTTACTCAGTTGTGTATGTGAGAAGGGGTAACTATATTCTTACTCAGTTTTGTATGTGAGAAGGGATAACTATATTCTTACTCAGTTGTGTATGTGGGAAGGGGTAACTATATTCTTACTCAGTTGTGTATGTGAGAAAGGGTAACTATATTCTTACACAGTTGTGTATGTGAGAAGGGGTAACTATATTCTTACACAGTTGTGTATGTGGGAAGGGGTAACTATATTCTTACTCAGTTGTGTATGTGAGAAGGGATAAATATATTCTTACTCAGTTGTGTATGTGAGAAGGGGTAACTACATTCTTACTTAGTTGTGTATGTGAGAATGGGTAACTATATTCTTACTCATTTGTGTATTTGAGAAGGGGTAACTACATTCTTACTCAGTTATGTATGTGAGAAGGGGTAACTATATTCTTACTCAGTTGTGTATGTGAGAAGGGGTAACTATAATCTTACTCAGTTGTGTATGTGAGAAGGGGTAACTATATTCTTACTCAGTTGTGTATGTGAGAATGGGTAACTATATTTTTACTCAGTTGTGTATGTGAGAAGGGGTAACTATATTCTTACTCAGTTGTGTATGTGAGAAGGTGTAACTATATTCTTACTCAGTTGTGTATGTGAGAATGGGTAACTATATTCTTACTCAGTTGTGTATGTGAGAAGGGGTAACTATATTCTTACTCAGTTGTGTATGTGAGAAGGGGTAACTATATTCTTACTCAGTTGTGTATGTGAGAAGGGGTAACTATATTCTTACTCAGTTGTGTATGTGAAAATAGGTAACTATATTCTTACTCAGTTGTGTATGTGAGAAGAGGTAACTATATTCTTACTCAGTTGTGTATGTGAGAAGAGGTAACTATATTCTTACTCAGTTGTGTATGTGAGAAGGGGTTACTATATTCTTACTCAGTTGTGTGTGTGAGAAGAGGTAACTATATTCTTACTCAGTTGTGTACGTGAGAAGGGGTAACTATATTCTTACTCAGTTGTGTATGTGAGAAGGGGTAACTATATTCTTACTCAGTTGTGTACGTGAGAAGGGGTAACTATATTCTTACTCAGTTGTGTATGTGGGAAGGGGTAATTATATTCTTACTCAGTTGTGTATGTGAGAAGAGATAACTATATTCTTACTCAGTTGTGTATGTGAGAAGGGGTAACTATATTCTTACTCAGTTGTGTATGTGAGAAGGGGTAACTATATTCTTACTCAGTTGTGTAATGGTTGTTGTTACATGTTCATATGAGCTGACCCACAAGAAAACCAACATTGTGGACTCTGCGTAAAGTATCGACCCGGATCAGCCTAAGCATGCTGCAATTTAGACACATTATACGAAATGTGCATATAGTCACGCTGTGAGGCACTCAAACATAAGCCTTTTGATGCATACACCGAAATAAAATCCATTTTGACATGAGCCCTTCCTTATAGAAGTATAAAGTAATGATTCCTGAAACAGAAAATCCAATAAGGCGCAAAGGGTTTTCCCGGTTAAGCCTATGAAACATTTGATTATGTCGAAATTTAGCTTTAAAGTCTATAAATGCAATACATCTGAAGTGGACATTTCAGGCTTTTGATCTAGTAAGGCTCGAATTTTTTCAGAAGCTTGTATTGTTTTTTCCATTAAGATTTGCTTAACCCTTTCCAACTTGCAGACGCATTTGCAGCAGACAATTTTTGAAAACATTGTGGCAAAAGGAGAAATTGCCCATGATGATTCTATTCAATAATTAAAGGTTCATTTTTACTTATTTATTTTTAGGCTTTTCATGCTTTTGAGTAGATATTTTCAAAGTCGACTGCTGCAGTTTTGTCATATGTGGGAAAAGATTAACAAATTGATTGCTACTTACACGAAATATATATCGAAGCAAAGCAGACCCGTCCTATACAATACAATACTTTTTCAGAAGTGTATTGCAATTTACCGGTATACCGGAACATCCCTATCTTTAACCCTTTCCCTCATACGACTGTTCTGCAGCAGACGACTTTGAACGTATTTTGTCAAAACATAGAAAATCTCCATAATTGAATGGATAACCTATGACAAAAAGTGGAAAACATTGTGGCAAAAGGAGAAATTGCACGTTTTGCGCAATTTCTTCTTTTGATACTATGTTTTCAAAAAGCCGTCTGCTGCAGAGGCGTCAGAAAGCGTCTATATGAGGGAAAGGGTTAACGAGGTAACAGCATGGTCGATTGTCAACAAATAAGACTGGCATTGAGGTCAAACATAGTTCAATATGTGTTCCTGTAAACGATTGTTTATATATGTGAATTCATATATTGCTTGGGAATAAATTATATGCATTCGAACTTAATGTAGTCATTGTACAAGTATTCATGAAATTACATTTTTACCACTCATAAAATATTTACGCTGTCATTTGCAATGCTATTCTTCAAAATTCAGATATCTTGACTGATATTTGGTACTTCTTTTATGAGGGAGACACTATATGAGTCTGGTTCCCGATCGTCTATGTATTTTTGTTTGAAATCGGGAAGCCAATTGATGTATGATTTTCAAAATTCCACACTACAATATACTTATGGTACCTCAGAGGTGTACCTTTCAAAAATCTCGTGGCGAGAGAAATGCCATGTCCGCAACAAGGTTCTGTAACAAACGGACTGGCGATAAGATGAAAGACAAGTTGAACTAAAATACCGGTGAATAAGCTTGAAGGTAGGTCTCACAGATGTTCTCATTACCTAACCCGTTCCGAGACACAGACGCATTTTGACGCCTCTGCAGTAGACAACTTTTTAATCTATTGATTTCATTGTTGAAAGTTGTAACACATTGTCCCGGCCTTTGGGGTCTTTGGTGCAAAGTGTTACAGACCCCGGGGCAAACTGTTACAATATGCATGTTGATTTTGTGTCTAATGAAAGATCAAACAGCTAATGTTGGATGCTAAACGCGACCACTGGTGTATTAACAAAACCGGCAAAAGCACCCAATTCCTCAGGACGCGGGTATGGTCTTTGTTTACAAGAAACCGGATGAAAATGTTACATGGGGCAAAGCGTTACCATTACGTGTTCCGACATATGACGTTCATTATTGTAGTAATTCATCATATCGATTGGTGTTCAAAAACACGTCATCATCAGTTTACCCATTCACGTAGTCTGGTCTGAATCTCCAGTAAATCGAATTCATACTTTGATGGCTCAGTGCGAAAGAGTTCTAAAACTGCCCAGTTACAACCATCTCGAGGTAGCCAATCGAAATATAATGTATAGGATATATATATATATATATATATATATATATATATTGTTATTGGTGGTGGTTACATCCTCGCATCGTACATAGCTTGTATAAGAGACAAGTGAGCCGTCCCGCGAGAAAACCAACATTATGGCCACTGCGTAATGTATCGACGCAGATCAGCCTGCGCAGCCCCACAGTCTGATCTTGGCCGATACATTCAGTCTCAGGTCAGACTTCACAAAACTCCGTCAGACTTACATACCTGCATGACAGATTATCGAAAGGTCTGACTAACAACCCTTTCTTGTTAGCCCAAACATTCTGACACAACAGATACATTTGTAAATCAACATTGGAAGTTTCAATAATATTTTTTGGGAAAAATACTTGGTTTTGTTAATTTGAATCAGTGATTAAGAAATTTCCTTTTACAGTGTAATTGGAAACAAAGAGAATAATATGCAACCTCCAAAGAAAAAGATCACATATATATTCATGTCTGAAAGGCAAGTCATCAAGCATGACTCAGAACTGCTTTCCAGATTGCTGTAAGTAAACCAAAATGCCAAAGATCTGCTTACGTTGCAAATCGTTTGGTCTGACAAGTGAGTTCGAAGTCTGACAGAAATATTTCATCTGTCAAACCAAATGTCTCACGAGTTTCGGGATGTCTTTCATGGGGATAGAGGTATAGAATAACGATTCATGAAACAGAAAATCCACATGAGGCGAAAAGTGTCTATCCGGGAAAGCCTGCGCGGCATGATTAGGGTGATCCGGATCGATACTTTACGCGAGTCCACAATGTTCGTTTTCTCGCGGGACGGCTAAAATATGTGTCGTCGGGCAGAAGCCCGCATCTTATATTTTAAATAGATTTTCGGAAATGACATGGGAGGACGAGTTATTAGATTTTTTTTTTCTTTTAAATGTCTTGAACATATTACAAATGCGTTTGTTGAAAAGCAATAAGTTATGACACATCTAAAAATGAAATAAATATACCGATGTTTTAAGTATTTGCAGTTATCTTTATTTTGACTCGCATTTATGTTGTTGTTGTTTTTTATTCACAAAGACAAAGACAGTCCCTATTAGTCTTGCAGCAGACTGTTATGTGTCAATAATGAGATAAAAATCAGGTCGAAAAATCTGGCCTTTAATAGCAATTTTAACTTACTGAATGTTATTTTCATGTTCAAAGAGATGTCTTGATTTGTGAAGAATGTATTTAATAATGTTTATCCATGTATATCTTAAATATGAACTGTTTTTAAGGTAAAAACTGTTGATCACGTGACTAGCGAATACCGACGGCGTAGATCAATCTCCTTTGCAAAGAGCCGTTATTTACTCTCACTTACAAATAGTTCATTATAGGTGATTTAAAATGTTTATTTGGTTAGAAAAAAAATGAAGAAAAGAACGTATTGAGATAAAACTGGTTTTATTAGAAAGATTACTTTGAATGAACACTCTCTGCCTATAAAGAGAGTGTATAGAACGACAACTCTGCGAAGAAAAATGGGTCACGAATCGGGTCTTTCGTACACAATTAGTTCGTCCTTGACAATTTTAAATGTGTCATTAGATTCCCTACATGCATTTTGCTTGCGATATTCATATTGTTATGCATCATTGACACAAGGGCGCTCATCATAATATAATTTTGAAACTTGAGTAGTTTGTTATTTTCATTATAAAAAAGGAAGGAAAGAAGTGCAATAAATTAGCATAGTGTAGGGTTCAGTTTATGTTCGAAATTAAGTTTGAAATTATACAACAATTTGAATGAAATTTAACTGTTTAGCTGATATTATATGTTGGACTACATTTCACTATTTGTCAAAGTATGATATAATTCAGATGCCAAGGCAATCTAATATCATTTTGAGAAAAAGAGAAAACACATGTCTTCAGTGATTTAACCCTTTTCTCATTTTTTTAAAAGTAGATTGCTGCAAATATTTCCAATGATGACTTTAATAGGGGAACGGTAAAAGGACGTGCTATTGCATGCAAATTCTAATGTTCTGTTTTATTGATAAATGATATAATTCAAATATTCTGACAAACATCTTGAAAAGTGTATGTGGAATTCACAAATCTTATCATTATTCCTTAATGAAAGCACTGTATACATACTAAGACTAATGACTGGCAAGATTACTCATTTCCATTACTGTTTATGATCAATAATTAGTTGGCTGTATGTTTTGTCAACCTACCTTAGAATGGAGATTAATTATAAACAATAAAGGCTTCACTTATATTTCAATGAAGGACGTTCACTTCGTTGACAAAAAAAAAATGCAAGCTATGATACATTTTCACTTGACCCCAACCCTGATGTTCTAATATGCCCCTCCGTTGATAACTGTTTTTTCAACTACTATACTGTTAGTGTTATGCATAACTGCAGTATGGATTTCTTTATAATGTATAAAATATAGATAATGTTATTGGTGGTGGTTACCAAAAACCAACATTGTGGACTCTGCGTAAAACATCTACCCGGATCAGGCTATCCCGGACAGTCAATTTTTCTCCCCTGTGGATTTTTCTGTTTCAGGAATATTTTACTCTATACATCTTTACCCCTGAGACGGAATGTGTCGGCCCGAATAAACTTGCGCGGATAACATTACACAGACTTACATAACATTACAGAGTCCATAATGTTGGTTTTCTCGTGGAACGGCTCAGATTATATCTCGAATTTTATCAACCCATTTACCACATGCAACACGTCTTAAGCAGACGTATTTTAAGATATATTATCCGTGCACAAGTATTGAAACTCCCTGTAAATTAAGGTATACAAATTAAAAATGTTTTGAAAACGTTGTGGCAAATATGGAGAAATTGCTCATAATAAGCCATTTCTCATTTTTTACCATCTTTTCAAAATGCGTCTGCTTCAAACCCTGCTAAAAATGTGTCTGCTTGTCGGAGAGCGCTTTTAACACATTCCCACATATAGACGCTTTTTGACGCCTTTGCTGCAGACGACTTTTAAAAACACTGTAACTAAAGGAGAAATTGCTCAAAATCAGAAATTTCTCCTTTAGCCACAATATGGTCAACTCTTTTTAATAATAAAACCCTTATTTATGAAGATTTTTCATGTTTTTGTCAAAATATTTTCTAAGTCGTCTGCTGCATATTTAATGCATGTAGGAAAGGTTTAAAAGAGTATGTAACGGAAAAAGTATCCTTGAGTTGCGGATTTTTTTTGTTTTTTTGTTTTTTTTGTTATCTACTTTCCTGATTATAGCAATGATTAATAACGAAACTGGCAGCCAATTAAGTTTGGCTCTGTAATAAAAAATATTTAATATATGTATATATATAAAATATCTCTTGTGTAAATAAAGGGTAGAATATAGACGCTTGTAGTGGATCTTCATTGAATGAGAGTTTATTGGAAATGAGCCAAGCCCCGGTAACTCTGTCGGTACGCGGACATTTAGTCCAGGTATTTTGAGTTCGAATACCAGCTCGGACAACATTCTCTCCGACAAAGTAGCCTAACTGTCACAAGCGTCATTCGACTAACAGTTCGTGTGGAGTAGCAGCCAGTTGCTAAGAAGGTATGTTGTATGGAGTACTGGAATAGGAAAGCCAGGAAACATTTGAATTGTTAAATTGGCCTCCGTGATATGACTCAAGATTTGTTGAACACGGCGTTAAGCCCAATCAATCAATTATTTGAAATAAATCCCATTGTTATTGGTTTCAAATTAGGGATCATTTTATTTTTTAATATTGTTGCAGCAATAACGGTTTTAAGTTAGAAGTATATTCTGAAAGTTGGTGCCTACAACTTAATACTGCATGTAAAAATTAAAGTAAAATAAAAAGTCAATAAACAAATTGCAGTCGACTTGTCCTTACTGTTCCGCAATAAAGATATTCGTATTTTAACTTGACCATACACTTCTCTCAGCCAATCAAAATTATGAAAATTAACGCATCGGCTGGTTCTTGTATTTATTGACTATATCCAGCTATCTCGCGATAGGAAACGAGAATCGGTCTAGAAATAAAACAACAACGCCATTTTGAAGATAATAGAGCCGATACTTCATCCAAAAAGATATCCTTCAACATCTTGTCCAGCTTTTTCTTGATCAGGTAATTACTTTGCCAACTTGTAGAAATTGGATTTTCCTTCCTTTTATCAGTAAAAAGACGTGATTTTGATTCTTCCTTCGCTTGAATGTTATATAGAATTGCACAGTGACGCGAAACATCGATTTTCATTATTTTTGACGAATCCTTTATTTCTTATTTTTAAGTATTCAAATAGGTGTTAGACGAATTCAAGTTTAAATAATGATCGTCACGAATCTGACAATCGACATGTCTTTAAATAATTCGGGACCACTTCATTTAAATCTCACAGGGACAGGTTTTGTAATTGGATGCTACTCGATATCTTCTTAATTGCCGGCTTCCCTTAAACTAATTTTATTAAATTATTTTTAAACGGCAACATATACGGATAAATCAAAAATAAATGTTGTATCTCTAAAAGTCATCCACATAAACTGATATATTTAAATTTACAGCTTCACTAAATCCAACATAAAATGGCCGATACAGAAAATGCTGAAGAACTTTTGGACTATGACGAGGAGGAGAATGAAACTACCCAAGAGGGAGCTGGCGATGTACAACAAGTGAAGAAAGATGTGAACGGAACGTACGTCTCCATCCACAGTTCTGGGTTCAGGGACTTCCTGCTGAAGCCTGAATTACTTCGCGCCATTGTTGACAGAGGTTATGAGCATCCTTCAGAAGGTAATGCTTTGTAAATAATTGCATTGTTGCAAAAAGACCTATTAATCATGTTTCTGTTAATCCTTGACCCCATGTAAATGCTCTTTGAAAACATTGTTATGAAAAGAGAAATTGCTCAAAATGAGCTATGTCTCCTTTTGCCACTTTTCAACAATTTTAAGTGAACCTTTTTGCTAGATTTCCCATATTTTTGCCAAGATGTTTTGCTACCGATTTGCTTAATGTGGGAAACTATATGAGTAAAGCTAGCTAGAAGAGCGAGAATCAAGATAGGAGGGATATAAAGGTATAATACTCATTTTGAAAAGTTGTCTGCTGGAGTGGTATCTCAAACTTAAATAGTCTTATGTTAAGTGTAGGTTTTAAGCAGCTTTTATTTTTTTCATTTCCAGTTCAGCATGAGTGTATTCCACAAGCCATTTTATCAATGGATGTCCTGTGTCAGGCCAAATCGGGTATGGGTAAAACTGCTGTATTTGTCCTTGCCACTCTGCAACAAGCTGAACCTGTTGATGGTCAGGTAAGACTAAGAGGATTTTATACCTTTCAACATGAACGACTAAAGATTTGTGTACCCTAGGCTTGTCATAGTTTGTTATATTTTATTTGTTAACCAGATCACAACCAAATTCAAAGTATGTCAAAGTTGTGGACCCACATACAGATAAATGCGAGGA
Source organism: Serripes groenlandicus (assembly GCA_031761405.1). Taxonomy (NCBI): domain Eukaryota; kingdom Metazoa; phylum Mollusca; class Bivalvia; order Cardiida; family Cardiidae; genus Serripes; species Serripes groenlandicus. The sequence continues at coordinate 282,034 of JASEVX010000037.1, forward strand.
GATGTTTTTAGTTTTCTAATTGTAACATTAAAGCTGAAACGGGTTATGATCTTTTATACCTAACATATAGAGGGTTGTCAAAATGTTTTGTTGTAACAGATCAAATGAGAAAAGTAATCGATCAGGCTTGGGGTCAGGTCAAGGGCAAATCCCTGGTAGGTGGCCCAGAGGAGCAAAACTAACAGATCAAAAGGTGATTTTAACAGATAATTTCGATCGGCAATCGGTTTATTTTGAAAACCCTGCAAATATATTGTCATTTTGGTTTAATAATGTATTTGTGATTGGATTAGGTTCAGATAAACCTGTAAACCTGCTGTCTTATCATAATCTACATAAGTTAACAAAATCTTCTGACACGCTTATGTTTGATAGAGATATTATATATTGATTCAATCTTGATCAGCACTGAGGCCAAAATGTACTTTTTCCCATGGAGAGAAGAAGAAATTGTCCCCTCTCTGAGGCAAAAGTGATTCATTGATCTTAGTTATTGCTATTTGAATTGTTTACCTATCTGAGTATCCAGGAGGGTAAAGACTTAAGTACTCCTGCAAATTTTATGTTGGAAAAGATTCTCACTTAATCATGCCCACATGAAATGAAATTGGTAATAAGAAAAGGCATTTGGTACATGAAAAGTTTCTGGATAGATGTTACCATGACAAAAATGTCAAGTTACAGTTTAACTCATTAAACCTCCTTATCCCACATACACATGCTTTCTGATGCCTCTGCAGCAGCCGACTTTGGAAACCTTGTATGTGAGAAAGGGTTAACCCTTTCCCTCATATAGACGCTTTCTGACGCCTCTGCAGCAGATGGCAATTTCTCCTTTTAACACAATATTTTCCACTTTTAGTCATAGGTTATCCATTCAATTAAAGAGATTTTCTATTTTTTGACAAAATACGTTCAAAGTCGTCTGCTGCAGAATTGTCGTGTGAGGGAATGGGTTAATATAATCATTGTTAATGAATGTTTAGGTATCTGTATTGGTATTGGCCCATACAAGAGAACTTGCTTTCCAAATCAGCCAGGACTATGAGAAATTCAGCAAATACATGAACAACATCAAGATAGCCGTATTCTTTGGAGGAATGCCCATAAAAAAGACGAAGAGGTCCTGAAGAAGAACTGCCCTCACATTGTTGTAGGAACACCTGGTCGTATCTTGGCTCTGACCAAGTCCAAGGCCTTGATTCTGAAACATGCGAAACACTTCATTCTAGATGAGTGTGACAAAATGCTCTGTGAACTTGGTATGTGTTTGATTTATTATGATGTAGATGTGAAAGTAACTACCTATTAAATCTATTGATATAAAGCAATACTTTTATATTCAATGGCTTAATATGTGTTTTAATTTGACAACAGAGTTTGTGAACAAATGTTTTTTTTCCTGAAAGGTTGTGTGGTTCACAGGTCAAATTCTACATGATATACATTTTTGTTTTGACTGAACTTCACATTGTTTAAACGATAATGTGTCACTGGTCTCACCCTTGCCCCTATACCGACAGTTTTGAGTGCCTTTGCTGCAGAAGACTTGAACATATTGTGGCATAAGGAGACGACTTTCATATATATAGAGAGATTATTTCATGTTTTTGCCTAGTTGTCTTCTGCTGCAAATATGGTGTATGTGGGTTAACCATTTCCCTTAAACTGATAAAATTCTTTTACCTTGTGTAGCTCAAAATAATCAATTTCTCCTTCTTTTTTCTTTACTTTTAATAAAAAAAAATACTTCAAATCTTACAATTTCTGACTGTTCCTGATGTTTCTTGAGCAGGTGACTCAAAAATTATTCTGGGTTAATGGTTAAACGGTGATTGCATTTTGAAAGATTCACGCATTCTTTATTACAAGCCTCCCGATAATCAAATTGTTCTGATTTCAGCATTTTAGTTAACCTTTTCCCAAATACAAAACAATACCAAGCATAAGTCATACTCGGAACCCAGGCTATTCAAAACAAATATGATACTATGGGCAAATTGACTAGAGAAACTTCGTAAAGCATGCACCACTATTTCCTCCGTAACTACGCTATTATTTTCGTATCACATAAAGTTTGTGTCATGCAGCCAATCAAGCGGCTGCATTTCACCTCATAAATTATTCATGAGAACGATATTGTTACAGCCAAGTTGCTCAGGGTATCATGTATTTCATGAATCGCCTGGGTACCGAGGATGATCATAAGTATACTTATTGAATTTGGGTTGAAAACATTGTGTCAAAATGAGAAATTGCTTGTTATGTTCTCTTTTACCGTAAGGTTTGCAAACGTCTTCTGCAGTAGAGGCGTCTGAAAGCGTTCATGAGAAGCAAGTGATGATGTTCAGCGCCACACTCAACAAGGATATTCGACCAGTCTGCAAGAAGTTCATGCAAGATGTAATTACACCCTCCTCTCTACTCTTCGCTCGCCAGTATAAATCGCGTAGTCTCTGATTGCCGGATTACATTCAGAATGGTTTAGAAAATAATACCTTTACCTATAAAATGAAATAGAATGCGGTTTCAGTTTGAACCTAGGACTGATTAAGAATTATTTCTAAAATTGCAAAGTTGTCGTGGTGTCAAATTAAGTATTGGGTGTATTGTCAATTTAAAAGTAGGTCATGATGTTAGAAAATCATTGAGGGTGGTTTGGGTTGGGTTAAATTTGATTGTCTAGGGTTTTATGAAAGGGGGGCACACAGAGCATGTACTCTCAAAGTGATTGCAGAAGTGTGTTCCCTTGATAATTCCCGCGGTTTATGTAGTCTAAAATTAATAATACGTTTTAAGGAATGTCATGAAAAGGGATCCATTAAGTAGACTCTCTCAAAGTGTCTGCGAGAATAGGTCCTCAATCGTTTTTGTTTTTAAATGTTTTCGCAGCATCAACTGCTTGCTATAAATTCAGAAATTACCCATATCTTTAATTAGTTCTAAACAAATTTATTACACCACATAAAGCAACCAACCATCTGGTAAAATGAAAAGGTATAGTGATAGCTTTGGTCAAGGAATGTAGATATTGCAAGTTTAGATGAACTTGCTTATAAGAGACTATGCGTGTAGAAATGTGGCGCAATAATGTGAATATCACATGTTCACAGTGACGACGGAAAGGATGCTTTTTTTATTTAAAAAAAAGAAGTACGGTTTTTCATCCATCAAGATGTAGAGGGGCCCTGCCTAAAGCTTAGTCGCCGTGGGTACTGTCAGTATGGGAACCTGTGCCCTGCCTCAAGCGTGGACACCGACTGGTTCTTCTACGTTTGCATGGCGACTACTGCCAACTCTGTAGGCCTCCCCAACAGACTGAAGTGGATCGGTTTGATACAAGCCTTACAAAATATTGGAAATTTAGCTAATTATTGCATTAAAGTTAGCTCAGTTTCCAAAAAAAAATTATATTTTTGAAACTTTGCTACACACATGATCACATATGGCAGATATTGAAAGTAAATCAAAAGCCTAAATCTGGGTTCTTAAATCATTTTGATGTTAATCTGAAAAAATTGGGGTGGGGGTAAATTGATGATGTATGTTTTTAAATCATGTGTGCAAGCTATGTTTTTAGTGTGTTAAGATGCTTCAAAGATAATAGCCTATGAAAGAAAGGTTGCGACCCTTCAATGCAAAGTAGACTGTCAAAGCAATGTCTTCTGAGACTGCCGAATCTATAATGACTAGTAAATGTACTTTATTTGAGACAAAATAAGTTGGAAATATTTTAAAATGTCGGTACTGATGACCATTTAAAGTCTTCTTCATCTGACAGTACTCGTTTATAAGATTTAAGGAAATAAATAATTGTGCCTGTTTCTGGGATAAGTTTTCAAGTTTGACAATCTATTTCCCTCGATAAAAACATTGCATATGTTCTAGTAATAGATTCCTGCTACAGGAAAACAAAGTATGGCTTATTTGGGATCATTGTAGATTCAGACCAGCTTCTTCATAAAGTCTGGTCAGAATCCTTACTGCTCACCAGTAACTTTTACAAAGTCTATGACGTGTGCATTGTGCAAGGTGATCTGAAAATATACCCATACTGGCTACAAGTGTAGGCAGTTTTCCTCTGGCAAGGCACATATTTTCTAATCCATTTGTGAGAAAGATAATTTTGTAACAAGATTAAGTCACAACCGTTGATTGAAACCATCAATTTGCAGTAAGAACTCTTGTGTGGTGTTGAAAAATACATCACATATATGTATATGTTGTTTAGAAGTAATTAAAGATATGGTTAATTTCTGAATTTATAACAAGCAGTTGATGCTGCGAAAACATTTAAAAAATAAAAACGATTGAGGAACCATTCTCGCAGACAGAGTCTACTTAATGGATCACCTTTCATGACATTCCTTAAAACGTATTATTAATTTTAGACTACATAAACCGCGGGAATTATCAAGGGAACACACTTCTGCAATCACTTTGAGAGTAAATGCTCTGTGTGCCCCCCTTTCATAAAACCCTAGACAATCAAATTTAACCCAACCCAAACCACCCTCAATGATTTTCTAACATCATGACCTACTTTTAAATTGACAATACACCCAATACTTAATTTGACACCACAACAACTTTGCACTTTTAGAAATAATTCTTAATCAGTTCTAGGTTCAAACTGAAACCGCATTCTATTTCATTTTATAGGTAAAGATATTATTTTCTAAACCATTCTGAATGTAATCCGGCAAACAGAGACTATGCGATTTATACTTGCGAGCGAAGAGTAGAGAGGAGGGTGTAATTACATCTTGCATGAACTTCTTGCAGACTGGTCGAATATCCTTGTTAATTGTGGCGCTGAACATCATCACTTGCTTCTCATGTGGCGTCATGCGGAAAATCTCTTGGACATCGCTTCTCATATCTGGAGGGATAAATAAAACTTCTGTATAATCAAAACTTTGGACAATGTCAAACCACAATAAGTGAATCAGATATCACTATTTAACCACATACTGTCTGATGAATCACTATTGAACCCTTTCACACATACGAACGCTTTCAGACGCCTCTACTGCAGAAGACGTTTGCAAACCTTACGGTAAAAGAGAACATAACAAGCAATTTCTCATTTTGACACAATGTTTTCAACCCAAATTCAATAAGTATACTTATGCACATCCTCGGTACCCAGGCGATTCATGAAATACATGATACCCTGAGCAACTTGGCTGTAACAATATCGTTCTCATGAATAATTTATGAGGTGAAATGCAACCGCTTGATTGGCTGCATGACACAAACTTTATGTGATACGAAAATAATAGCGTAGTTACGGAGGAAATAGTGGTGCATGCTTTACGAAGTTTCTCTAGTCAATTTGCCCATAGTATCATATTTTTTTATGAATAGCCTGGGTTCCGAGTATGACTTATGCTTGGTGTTGTGTTGTATTTGGGAAAAGGTTAACTAAAATGCTGAAATCAGAACAATTTGATTATCGGGAGGCATGTGATAAAGAATGCGTGAATCTTTCAAAATGCAATCACCGTTTAACCATTAACCCAGAATAATTGTTGAGTCACCTGCTCAAGAAACATCAAAACAGTCAGAAATTGTAAGATTTGAAGTAATTTTTTTTATTAAAAGTAAAGAAAAAAGAAGGAGAAATTGATTATTTTGAGCTACACAAGGTAAAAGAATTTTATCAGTTTAAGGGAAATGGTTAACCCACATACACCATATTTGCAGCAGAAGACAACTAGGCAAAAACATGAAATAATCTCTCTATATATATGAAAGTCGTCTCCTTTTGCCACAATATTTTCAAGTCTTCTGCAGCAAAGGCACTCAAAACTGTCGGTATAGGGGCAAGGGTGAGACCAGTGACACATTATCGTTTAAACAATGTGAAGTTCAGTCAAAACAAAAATGTATATTATTCAGAATTTGACCTGTGAACCACACAACCTTTCAGGAAAAAACACATTTGTTCACAAACTCTGTTGTCAAATTAAAACACATATTAAGCCATTGAATATAAAAGTATTGAATTATATCAATAGATTAACTAGGTAGTTACTTTCACATCTACATCATAATAAATCAAACACATACCAAGTTCACAGAGCATCTTGTAAAACTCATCTAGAATGAAGTGTTTCACATGTTTCAGAATCAAGGCCTTGGACTTGGTCAGAGCTAAGATATGACCAGGTGTTCCTACAACAATGTGAGGGCAGTTCTTCTTCAGGACCTCTTCGTCTTTTTTTATGGGCATTCCTCCAAATAATACGGCTATCTTGATGTTGTTCATGTATTTGCTGAATTTCTCATAGTCCTGGCTGATTTGGAAGGGAAGTTCTCTTGTATGGGCCAATACCAATACAGATACCTAAACATTCATTAACAATGATTATATTAACCCATTCCCTTACACGACAATTCTGCAGCAGACGACTTTGAACGTATTTTGTCAAAAAATAGAAAATCTCTTTAATTGAATGGATAACCTATGACTAAAAGTGGAAAACATTGTGTCAAAAGGAGAAATTGCCATCTGCTGCAGAGGCGTCAGAAAGCATCTATATGAGGGAAAGGGTTAACCCTTTCTCACATACAATGTTTTCTAAAGTCGGCTGCTGCAGAGGCCTCAGAAAGCATGTGTATGTGGGAAAAGGAGGGTTAATGAGTTAAACTGTAACTTGACATTTTTTTCTTGGTACAAAATTCGTTCAGCTTGGAAAGTCTAGAAGACGAGCATTGTACATCTATCCAGAAACGTTTCATGTCCCAAATGCCTTTTCTTATTACCAATTTCATTTCATGTGGGCATGATTAAGTGAGAATCTTTTCCAACATAAAATTTGCAGGAGTACTTAAGTCTTTACCCTCCTGGATACTCAGATAGGTAAACAATTCAAATAGCAATAACAAAGACCAATGAATCACTTTTGCCAGAGAGAGGGGACAATTTCTTCTTCTCTCCATGGGAAAAAGTACATTTTGGCCTCAGTGCTGATCAAGATTGAATCAATATATCTATCAAGCATAAGCGTGTCAGAAGATTTTGTTAACTTGTGTAGATTATGATAAGACAGCAGGTTTACAGGTTTATCTGAACCTAATCCAATCACAAATACATTATTAAACCAAAATGATAATATATTTGCAGGGTTTTCAAAATTAACCGATTGCCGATCGAAATTATCTGTTAAAATCACTTTTTGATCTGTTAGTTTTGCTCCTCTGGGCCACCTACCAGGGATTTGCCCTTGACCTGACCCCAAGCCTGATTGATTACTTTTCTCATTTGATCTGTTACAACAAAACATTTTGACAACCCTGTATTTGTTAAGTATAAAAGATCATAACCCGTTTCAGCTTTTATGTTACAATTAGAAAACTAAAAACATCTCCTCGCATTTAGCTGTATGTGGGTCCACAACTTTGACATACTTTGAATTTGGTTGTGATCTGGTTAACAAATAAAATATAACAAACTATGACAGGCCTAGGGTACACAGATCTTTAGTCGTTCATGTTGAATGGTATAAAATCCTCTTAGTCTTACCTGACCATCAACAGGTTCAGCTTGTTGGAGAGTGGCAAGGACAAATACAGCAGTTTTACCCATACCCGATTTGGCCTGACACAGGACATCCATTGATAAAATAAATGGCTTGTGGAATACACTCATGCTGAACTGGAAATGAAAAAAATAAAAGCTGCTTAAAACCTACACTTAACATAAGACTATTTAAGTTTGAGATACCACTCCAGCAGACAACTTTTCAAAATGATTATTATACCTTTATATCCCTCCTATCTTTATTCTCGCTCTTCTAGCTAGCTTTACTCATATAGTTTCCCACATTAAGCAAATCGGTAGCAAAACATCTTGGCAAAAATATGGGAAATCTAGCAAAAAGATTCACTTAAAATTGTTGAAAAGTGGCAAAAGGAGACATAGCTCATTTTGAGCAATTTCTCTTTTCATAACAATGTTTTCAAAGAGCATTTACATGGGGTCAAGGATTAACAGAAACATGATTAAGAGGTCTTTGTGCAACAATGCAATTATTTACAAAGCATTACCTTCTGAAGGATGCTCAAAACCTCTGTCAACAATGGCGCGAAGTAATTCAGTCTTCAGCAGGAAGTCCCTGAACCCAGACCTGTGGATGGAGACGTACGTTCCTTTCACATCTTTCTTCACTTGTTGTACATCGCCAGCTCCCTCTTGGGTAGTTTCATTCTCCTCCTCGTCATAGTCCAAAAGTTCTTCAGCATTTTCTGTATCGGTTTTATGTTGGATTTAGTGAAGCTGTAAATTTAAATATATCAGTTTATGTGGATGACTTTTAGAGATACAACATTTCTTTTTGATTTATCCGTATATGTTGTCGTTTAATTTGTTTTTAATAAAATTAGTTTAAGGGAAGCCGGCAATTAAGAAGATATCGAGTAGCATCCAATTACAAAACCTGCCCCTGTGAGATTTAAATGAAGTGGTCCCGAATTATTTAAAGACAGGTCGATTGTCAGATTCGTGACGATCATTATTTAAACTTGAATTCGTCTAACACCTATTTGAATACTTAAAAATAAGAAATAAAGGATTCGTCAAAAATAATGAAAATCGATGTTTCCCGTCACTTTGCAATTCTACATAACATTCAAGCGAAGGAACAAACAAAATCAAGTCTTTTTACTGATAAAAGGAAGGAAAATCCAATTTCTACAAGTTGGCAAAGTAATTACCTGATCAAGAAAAAGCTGGACAAGATGTTGAAGGATATCTTTTTGGATGAAGTATCGGTTCTATTATCTTCAAAATGGCATTGTTGTTTTATTTCTAGACCGATTCTCGTTTCCTATCGCGAGATAGCTGGATATAGTCAATAAATACAAGAACCAGCCGATGCGTCAATTTTCATAATTTTGATTGGCTGAGAGAAATGTATGGTCAAGTTAAAATACGAATATCTTTATTGCGGAACAGTAAGGACAAGTCGACTGCAATTTGTTGATTGACTTTTTATTTTACTTTATTTTTGTGGCGATTGGTTTGACAATCGCCACAATGCTAACAGAAACAACAACAACGAAAAATATTTACATAGTCGGTTTTGAACAATCGGTTGATATTTTTTTTCCTTACTGCAAACTAATTTACTCACATCCGTTATAGTTCCATCATTGATTCAGAGACGTGATTAATAATAATTATGTCAGTGCTACTTTGGTACCGGATTGTTACTAATATTTGAGTTTTATCGAGACATTATCTACATAGAGTTAAAATATGTAAATATTATCTTCGTCATGATTGGACAGATAATAAATATCATTGCGCGTTCTATCTGCCGTGCGAATAACTGTTGATGATACTCAAATCTGGAAATTCCAAAAGGTTCTATAAATAGCTCAATATTATAAACACTTTATTGTGTAGTTGTTTAAATATATGAAAGCGTCTAGATGATAAGACTGGTTTACAAAGGTTTAAAGGATACACGATGTCAGTGTGTACACACGTTATATATACACGTCTGCACGTTCTAGAGTCAATTAGCAATCAATGCTGAAAGTGTAGCCTAATTTAGTCTGGAGATCGAGCATTATAATATATGCCTATATTTTTGGCAAATAGTGAAATTGTGCTTTTTGAGCATGCTTTGTGTTTGTTTTTGCACTCACATTATTCGAAGCAGTTTAACAACCTCAGAGACATATAAATACACTGTGTTTATATGTCTCTGACAACGCTCAATCATGCAATGTGAAGGGACTAAATTGAACAGACCTGTTTAATATCGGACATCATTGAAACAAACACCAAACTAATGGATACTGTTTTCTCTCCTTTCTTGATAATTTAGTCATTGCTAAAGTGTACAAATATTTTATCTTAATATGGCCTAGCGACCTGGTGATGAATATGTGATTACCCGAACAATTTAGATTACAAATAGCCATTCTAATGAGCTAAAACGGTAGTCTATCGAATACCAACTAGATTTTTCATAACTTTGGAATGGCCTAATTTTGAACACATCATGACCAATTTCAGAACGTAACTAAAAAATCACTAAGACAACATTCTGGCAAACTAACATTATTCTACTGTCAAAAGATGCAGGGTTGATACATTCTCAAATTTACCCGCACAAGAGTCATCGCAAGCCCTTCACCGATATACTGCTTGTTACTCTGCAGGATTTTCCATACGATCGCCACTACAGTGCCATTGGCGCTTTGATTTACATGCAGTATTAAGTTGTAAGGCACCAACTTTCAGAATATACTTCTAACTTAAAACCGTTATTGCTGCAACAATATTAAAAAATAAAATGATCCCTAATTCGAAAACAATAACAATGGGATTAATTTCAAATAATTGATTGATTGGGCTTAACGCCGTGTTCAACAAATCTTGAGTCATATCACGGAGGCCAATTTAACTATTCAAATGTTTCCTGGCTTTCCTATTCCAGTACTCCATACAACATACCTTCTAAGCAACTGGCTGCTACTCCACACGAACTGTTAGATGAAGGACGCTTGTGACAGTTATGCTACTTTGTCGGAGAGAATGTTGTCCGAGCTGGTATTTGAACTCACAATACCTGGATTAAAAGTCCGCGTACCGACAGAGTTACCGGGGCTTGGCTCATTTCCAATAAACTCTCATTTAATGAAGATCCACTACAAGCGTCTATATTCTACCTTTTATTTGCACAAGAGATATTTTATATATATACATATATTAAATATTTGTTATTACAGAGCCAAACTTAATTGGCAGCCAGTTTCGTTATTAATCATTGCTATAATCAGGAAAGTAGATAACAAAAAAACAAAAAAATCCGCAACTCAAGGATACTGTTTCCGTTACATACTCTTTTAAACCTTTCCCACATGCATTAATTATGCAGCAGACGACTTAGAAAATATTTTGACAAAAACATGAAAAATCTTCATAAATAAAGGTTTTATTATTAAAAAGAGTTGAACATATTGTGGCTAAAGGAGAAATTGCTGGTTTTAAAAGTTGTCTGCAGCAAAGGCGTCAAAAAGCGTCTATATGTGGGAAAGGGTTAAAAGCGCTCTCCGTCAAGCAGACACATTTTTAGCAGGGTTTGAAGCAGACGCATTTTGAAAAGATGGTAAATCAAAGTGCTGAAAGTACTGGTAACGAATTATTTTGAACATGTATTGTAAGATCTAATTTATGACTGCAATTGATCATGCTATTGCACAATTTAGTCTATTTTATTATTATTAAGATTTTTTTTATCAGTTGACAGTTTTAGTAAATGTAGCATTTCAACGGCGATGCGAGCGTTTAACATGCACACTAACTCTTTCACTGAGCTCTGCGTAAAGTCTGTCAAAACACCCATGGTATATTTGTGAGATTTACATTGTTAGTTCGACTTGTTTTCGTCACCAGGGGCTGATCCAGGATTTCGGCTTATATTATAACTATGTTTCATGTGAGTGAATTAATTATTATAAATCTATAATGTTTAACAAATCGCATAAAATAAGAATTAAAAAAAAAAAAAAATCCTATTAGGACTCGAACTCGCGTCCATAAGTAGTCCATGATTAGTAGTTCTACACGCTCTCCATTACAACACGGTACTTTGATACAACGTCTGATGCGTTACTTTCGTATATATATTAAGCTAACTGAATGCGCGCGTATGTAAACCATGATCTATAATTAGAAAGCCCCTTTGATCATCGTTATCATGTTGGAAAAAGGAGAAACAACGGCGATGCGAGCGTTTAAAATGCACACTGACTATTTCACTGAGCTCTGCGTAGTGGCATATTTGTGAGATTAACATTGTTCTATACAGCGTGGGGTCGACTTCTAGTGAATGGGCATAAAACTAAAATTCCTACTCGTGCCTAGGTGAAGCTAAGGCGTAGCCGTATAAGCGGAAGTGTAGTTTAACCGTGACTTCCGGGAGCGATTTCGAAATCGTAAACTGAATTATTTTTTGAGAAAAAATAATTCGTTAAAAATGAGAAATGGCTTATTTTGAGCAATTTCTCCATATTTGCCACAACGTTTTCAAAACATTTTTAATTTGTATACCTTAATTTACAGGGAGTTTCAATACTTGTGCACGGATAATATATCTTAAAATATGTCTGCTTAAGATATGTGCTAGTGTTTAACCCTTTCAGCGCCGAATTGTTTAAAGTAGACTCTTCCATGTTCAAACTCGGACGACTCTCTTTTCATGTTATAGGATTTTTGGAATATTTTTATAGCTCACAGCCAAACAATGCAGATTTCAGGTGAGACAGCTCGTTACGAGCTGACTCACATGAATCTGTATTGTTTGCAAAAAGCTCAATATTGCCTTTGGTGCTGAAAGAGTAAAGGGTTGATAAAAACCGAGATATAATCTGAGCCGTTCCACGAGAAAACCAACATTATGGACTCTGTAATGTTATGTAAGTCCGCGTAATGTAATCCGCGCAAGCTTATTCGGGCCGACACATTCCGTCTCAGGGGTAAAGAGGTATAGAGTAATTTATTCCTGAAACAGAAAATCCACAGGAGATGAAAATTGACTGTCTGGGATAGCCTGATCCGGGTCGATGCATTACGCAGAGTCCACAATGTTGGTTTTCTCGCGGGACGGCTTAGTTGTCTCTGTTAAAAGCTATACACGAAGTGAGGATGTAACCATCACCAATAACACTATCTATATCCTATACATTACAAGAGAAAATTGATGCAAAGCATCAATGTCGCCGGAAATCCATACTGCAGTTATGCATAACACTAACATTATAGTAGTTGAATAAACAGTTATCAACTGAGGGGCATATTGGAACATCAGGGGTGGGGTCAAGTGAACATGTATCATAACTTGCATTTTTTTTGTCAACGAAGTGAATGTCCTTCATTGAAATATAATTGAAGCCTTTCATTGTTTATAATAAATCTCCATTCTAAGGTAGGTTGACCATACATACAGCCAATTAATTATTGATCATAAACAGTAATTGAAATGAGTATTCTTGCCAATCATTAGTCTTAGTATGTATACAGTGCTTTCATTAAGGAATAATGACAAGATTTGTGAATTCCACATACACCTTTCAAGATGTTTGTCAGAATATTTGAATTTTATTATTTATCAATAAAACAGACAATTTAGGATTTGCATGCAATAGCACGTCATTTTACCTTTTCCCTATTAAAGTCATCATTGGAAACCTTTGCAACAATCTACTTATAAAACAATGAGAAAATGGTTAAATCGCTGAAGACATGTGTTTTCTCGTTTTCTCAAAATGATATTAGCTTGGCATCCAAATTATATGCCGAGACCCGGTAGTTCAGTCGGTAGCGACGCGGGCTGTCGAATCGAGTTCGTATCCCGGCTCGGCCAACTTTCTTTCCGACGATTGACAAAAGTCAATGCGACATGCGTCATTCGTCTTTCACCAATGGGCTAAGTCTATGTGGAAAAGCAGCCAGTTGCTTTGGTCAATCAACGGAAATAATGAAAGGGTGAGCCGGGTTTCGAACCCATGACCCCTGAACTGATCTCCCTGATAAGATAAGGAGACATTTTGGTGTTAGCGTCGATTAGAAAATCGGCCACATTACCTGTGAAATCCGCACTTTTGTTTCTATTAAGGCATTTAATGGTTTTAATTATTTCTGCATCGGTAAAAGGGCGGCCCAGTTCATCAACCGATAATGGGCTACCTCTAGAAAATGACTGATCCGTGCTTTGCGTGTCCGTCGAGGACTCTTTTAAAAAAGTCTACAAAGTCTTCTGCGTTTATGTCAGTGTTAGCACTTTTCTTGCATATTTTGATTTATTTATATATTGCCAGAAATGTTTAGGTTCGTTTGTTGTCATGATAGAAATTCTTTCCTTTTCTTTGTTATTATTAAGTTGTTTAGTTTTTCGTTTATATTGTACATAGTTTTGTCTCTGCGTCAAAATGTGATGTTTGTTTGCTTCACTCGGTTTAGTTTTTATATAATCTTCTTCCTTTGTAAAATTTGGATCTAAGATATCTACACTGTGCATCAATCCATGGTGCACCTGTAGACTTTCTCTTGTTATCACTTGAAAGCGTCCTATCGTGAAGGCTAAAGGAAATATCATAAATTAAATTGGACATATTTTCTACACACTTCTCGATATCAGCTTCATTTGAGCTCAAATTCAATACACTGTTTTCGAAATGTGGCTTATACTCTAAGAAAGCACTGTCTAAAGAAACCCTGTCTGTGCTTTTCCAAATTATGCTGTGTATCTTTTCATTTGAATTGCTTTTGTCACCGTGCGGGTTTCTGCTTTCATTAAACAACATAGAAAATTATATAGGACAGTGGTCCGAAAACTCTGTTAAGTCGCCGATATTCATGTACCTGTATTCAATATTGCTAAAACAGCTTTTTTTTAGCAATTAAATAGTCAACAACGCTCGTGCGCATGTAGTTTTACCATCCACGATACGCCCATTGCAAATGAAAAGCTCATTATTTTTACACAATGTTAGTAGTTTATACCCAAAACTGTTTACCTGGTCGTCACGTGACGACCTTCTCGTCGATATATCTCCCGTGCATTCACAGGGCGGTACATCGACAAAACGGTCCAGATTAATCCGGTCGAAGTCCTGTTCTCGCATTGAAGTCTCCCGTGAAATACACCTCACCCATCTGACTGTATTTTCTAACATTTATGTCCAAGATTTCAAAGAAATCACACTGATAAAGCATATAATTTGCGTTTTTATAAACAAATGAATCCTCCGATGGGACGTAGCAAGCACAAATAAATCTATCATTCTCAAAACTGAAATACTCTTTTTTCAACCTAATCCAAACTACTCCTTTTAGGTCGATATTACACATGTCTATATTGTTTTTAAATCTTGATCTGTAGTATATATCATTATACCTCCACTGTTTCGCTTTGCCCTTTTGTTTGTTATTAGCCTAGGGCATGATATGTGATTGTATCCATCTATATCTAGATTACTGCATCTCGAGGTCCATGTTTTCAATAACATCACAATAATATATTTGTGTAATATGCTTAAAAAGTCATTATCAACGACTTTGTTGTTAAGTCCATTAACGTTCCATAGAAGGAAATTCATTTGCTTTGCTTGACACCCTTAACTCTCTTGAACTCCACTACCCCTGTAAATCTCAACGTTTATCATAGGAGATATATGCACTTTTCCCTTCGCTCTTGGCTTGTATCAATATAAGGATAAGACTTCTTCTTTTTTCTTGAATACATTTCGGGAATTCATCGCTAACGGATATTTCCTCGCTCTTCTCTTTCACTCTTCTCTTTCACTCTTTCTTTGATTGACGACTTGTCTTGAACAAAGTTAAACTTTACAACTATGGGTCTCTTTTCTCCCGGTTATATTTACCAACTCTATGAGCTCTGTCTATTTTCATATTAGTCGACGAATTCTACATACCTAGCTTTAGTTCGCCTTTAATAGCATTTACACATTTAGAACTAACGTTTTCATTAGGTGGTTTCTGAAATATTCTATCTATTTTGCCATACATCTTTTCCCAGCCAAGAAAAGCTACGTAAAGATTGTTCATGTCTGCTAAGGTTTTCATTATCAAGGAGTGCAAAATGAAGATGCAATCTATCGTAGATTTTCCCTTTTGGAAACTAAATTGATTATCAATGATCTTTTCATGATTTTCAGACCACTTGGTACGCCTTGTAACAAGTAATTTTGAGTAAATATTTGAAATGAAATTGTTAGAAGTTATCACTCTAAAGTTTTTAGCATCAGGGTTTCCTCCCTTGAATATGGGTATGATTATCCCTTCTCCCCAACTATTTGGGGAAAAATACCTTCCTTTTTTTTTGTAAACACTTACAAGCAATGCAGCAATACTATCATATGAACTTTTCAGAACTACGGCAAAAAAATGATCTGTGTCTGGGCTTTTAGAATTATTTTGTTCAGGGTGCGTGTTTCAGAAAAAGTTTCGTTTCGCAACAGCGAGTTACGCCCTTTCTGGAAAAGAACAGTAAAACAATTGCAAAACAAGACAATAGTAATGAAAATTATCTAACAAA
The DNA here is from genome assembly GCA_031761405.1 of Serripes groenlandicus. Classification (NCBI taxonomy): domain Eukaryota; kingdom Metazoa; phylum Mollusca; class Bivalvia; order Cardiida; family Cardiidae; genus Serripes; species Serripes groenlandicus. The sequence goes on from JASEVX010000037.1 coordinate 298,113, forward strand.
TAACTGGTTGCATTACAGGAGTTCTTTACAGAAACGAAAGGTAAAGAAAACCCATCATATAGTATCTCAAATAAACATATAAATGTATATTAGTTTGATCATGTGTTATGTTTCGCGGGAGTTTACATTGTATGCAAATATGCAGTGCGCAGTGATCTGAAAATTCGTTAGGTGACATTACGTAAAATTGATTAATGTGTGTAAAGTCATCGTGTTTAAGTATAACATACACTGGAGCCGTTTTACTTAAAAAGGTGTAACTTCCATTTTCATTGCACAGTCGACCCTAACCGATAAGTAATTCCGTGTTTTTACATAATTGGATTAAACGTTTTCCATTTGCGTCAAGTATCTTTTTTTATATTTTTCAAAGCCCTGTTCAATCAGTTCGAACATATCAACATCAATATAATTCAATATGTTTTAACCATGCGGAGGTATATAAACACTGCATAAAAATAGATCAACATTAGAATGAAATAATTGTTTGCCAATCTTTAACCAAACTATTCCACATCGATCCCTTTTTCTCACTTATGCAGTTCTTATAATATATAGAGATTTGGATTTGGGTGCTGTCGTGGTTTGTACACATGACCGTTACAATAAAGTTTATCACTGATGAATTTCACCTTGTTAACCTTGCTCTTCTCTGAGTGCATGATGGGATACAATTCTTTTCGAGAATATCTCCACTCTTTGGGAAGCTGTACGCCAACACCATAATTATTTTGGTTATGTGTATCTTTGTTTAGCTCACCTATGCACGAAGTGCAAGGTGAGCTTATGTGATCGCTTGCCGTCCGTCGTCCGTCGTCGTCGTCGTCGTCGTCTACCTCTACCAAGATTGTTCAAATTTTAGCCCTTTGGTAAAAAATTACCTGTCCCCCGGGGTCACTTGTTTTACATAGACTCATAAAGGGAAAACAAATAAAAAATAATCTTGTCTAAAAGTAGAAGGCCCAGGCCTTTCATATTTGGTATGTAGCATCATCTAGTGGACCTGTACTAATTTTGTTCAAATCATCACGCTGTGTTAAAGATGGCCTCACCCCGGGGGTAACTTGTTTTACATATGCTTATATAGGGAAAAACTTTTAAAATCTTGTCTAAAATTAGAAGGCTAAGGCCTTTGATATTTGGTATGTAGCTTCATCTAGATTGTTCAAATTATAGCCCTGGAGTCAAAAATGGCCCCACCCGGCTCACTTGTTTTACATATACTCGTATAGGGAAAAACTTTAAAAATCTTGTCTAAAAGTTTAATATTTGAAATATCACTTCATCTAGTGGACTTCTACCAATATTGGTCACATTATTATAGCCCTGTTGTCAAACATTGCTCCACCCTTGGGATCACTTGTTTTACATAGATTTGTTAAGGTAAACACTTTAAAAATATTCTTGTCCATTTGCCATGAATGTTCTTTGGGTGCCCCTCTACTAAGACTTTAAATTATTTTGATAGGATGATAAACATGGCCACCAGGGGGGTGTTACTTGTTTCCGTATACATGTATAGACAAAGAACAATGACAACTTTTTAAGTTTGATTAAATCAGGTGATGGTGACCATCATGGTCCTCTTGTTTTGGAAATGATTTTCTTCGAATATTTGCTTTGATCGTTGAAAATCGCCTAATCTGTGTGCACGATCGAAGATCATTTGATCGACTTCGATTTCTGGGTTCTTTTTGATGAATTATTTTACTATGGCTTCACATCTTTCCGGTTCTTGAGCCGCATTATTAGGCTTGGTTTCCTCTATTCCATAACACAATTTTACAGATCGAACTAACTGGGTTTCCTCTATTCCATAACACAATTTTACAGATCGAACTAACTGGGTTTTCTCAAAATGTTCTATTCTTCATACTGCAGTCTTGATACTTTGAATATCATTCATTAAATGTTCTGACCATGGTGGTGTCAGTTGATTGGATATAGGCGTCATAAACTGTGGCGTGTATTGACCGTTGGGTGATTGTACAAACTGGCCAGAGAGCTGCTGCGGATATGCGTTATTCATATTGTTCATTTTGTTACTATCAATGTTATTATCAAACACAAAATACTGTGGCGGTGATGGAAAAGTTTAATGTAACCGTTTATTCTGATTTTCTGCGTTATCCAAAATCGACTCCGAGTTCTTGTTTACACTTTCCAAACTGCCCAAACCGGTTTGTGATGACTGTTCACTGTCCTTCGATTGTGTACAGGTCTCCGGGAACAAAGCAGATATATTTTTCCTTTTATTTCCGCTAGTTGACTTGCCTTTCTTCTGTTGATATCTGGGTGGCATCTAGAAACACTTTAAATGTCCAGTTTACAATTTAATGTCACTATATTTGCCAAAAGGTACTTTAAATTGCATAGTTTTTTCAAAATTTTCTGAGCGAGTAAAATCCATGTCTTGACTATTCAGGGGCGGTATACCGACCAGTGTAACAATCATGTCGATGAACCGCATCCGGTAATTAATGGTATATACCGACCTGTGTTACAAGCATGTAGATGCTTGGTATACCGACTAGTGTTACACACATGTAGATACTGTGTATACCGACCAGTGTTACACACATGTAGACACTGTGTATAGCGACCAGTGTTACACACATGTAGATACTTTGTATGCCGACCAGTGTTGCAAACATGTTGATACTAGGAATATCGACCAGTGTTACAAACGAATTGATGAACCGCATCTCGTGATTAATGGTATACTGATCAGTGTTACAAACAAGTAGATACTTGGTATACCGAACAGTGTTACGAATATGTAGATACTTGGAACAATGACCAGTGTTACAAAACAGTTAGACACTTGGTATACCGACCAGTGTTACAATCATGTAAACGAACCGCATCTAGTTATTTGGGATTCATATTGCATGTACGAACAGCCCCATCATAGCCATTGACATCCGTCTACTAGTGATAAAGTCCTAGATGCAGTTATTGACACAACTAGAAGTGTAGCCCATCCAAAAATGTAACTTTTATGAAGCCAAATCGGAATGTGAATAAGATAATAAATTGCAAAAGCCACAGTTTACAGATATATAGATATACTTTATTCAGGAAAAAGGGAAGAAATGCATAACATATCACACACATATAACACGATTGCTTTAACAAATTGCGGACTAAAGATAAAAACAGGAAAACAATAAATACTTGAAAAATAATCAAGAAAATAGATATAATTTAAAATGTTTTTCCCGTTTGATTAACAACGGACTAAGATAATCTAGTGTAGTTTTAATAAGTTACTAGAAATTATAGCAGTGGTCGTACTGGCATTTGAGAGAAGAAAAAACATAAAAATCATTGAAGAAGGTGTCGAAATTGCTCAATGTGGGCTATTTCGCAATTTCCACATTGATTTTCATCTTTAAGACAGACAGACAGACAGACAGACAGACAGACAGACAAACAATAAGGCTGCAATGAGCCGCAGCTAATCTACATAATTATTTGTATTCCTTACTTCAAACCCTTTGTAGACAAATATTGCCAAGCTTTTAACTATATTTTAATTTTCAGATTAATATTATTCAATAAATTTAATCATACAAGGATGTTTCCCATACTAATTATTTTACATATAACATTCGTATATCAGACTTATTGGACATTTTAATAAAAAGTGCATTTTATCTCCGGCAGTTTAACACCTTACTTTATTTTCATTATAAGGAATTTCATTTGGTTTGTACCATCTCCAAGCTTCAATTTCTGATCTATGTGCAGAAACACGAAATCTTGTAAGAGCGTTTCTAAATTTATCGATTTTAATTGAATACAAATATGGATGCAAAAAGAAACCAAAAAGAAATATATACGTTCTTGCTCTTGGAGAGTTAAATTAGCATTCCATATCTGAAACTACTTATCATAAAGTCTTTGTTTAATTACAGTCAAATATAATTTAACATTTTCGACACCTTGATTATTTATACAATATCAAAACCTAAGGTTTCTGAAATAATTTTAAATCGACTTCTGGAAACAATTGAATAAACGAAAATACTTGTTTGATTTTTTTTAAATGAATATTTCTAATTTATCTGCTTCATTCATACCCCGTATCTCACACCCATAAGAAAAACATGTTTCTATAAGTTTATCAAACAGTTCAAATTTATGGGAAAAAGACATGCTAGTGAATCTACTAATATACAATTTAAGCAAAGAAGCAATGTTTGGCCATATAATGCCTCAAATTTAGTATTTATATACATATATTTTCTAATTCAGTAAGTCATAAAATTTCATCAATTGTGCATTGTTTCCTCAATTTGGTCTGTCAGGTTTTCTTTTCACAGTTACATAGAAAATGTTGAACTTTTATAACCAAAGCACATTCAATACTGGTTATATTTTAGAATTTCGAACCGAAATGTCCCAATTCCAGATGTGGATAAACCCTTATCCAGCTGGATTCCCATGAGTGATATCATCATCTTTCATGATGCTATTCTTTTACAAACTAGCTGTTTGCAATATATTGATACATGGGTACCGACCGATGTAGGACACTAATATATCGAGGGCTTGGCGTGAAACGGTTGTAACTAAAATTGGTATTTTTTTACCAAGGTTAATCAACTCGCCATAAAGTCTTTATAAGCGTTAAATCATTTTTCTTGGTAAACAATGGAAATTTAAGTGCCATTGCTCGTTCTGAGCAATGGCATCTAAATTTGCATTGTTTACAAAGGGGTCAAAATTGCTCCTAAACCAGGGTTTTCAAAATAGGTTTTAAGTTACAACCGTTTCACACCAAGCCCTCGAATTATAACACGAATACTAAGCTGATCATGGTATATACAGTTCGTAATTGCTGTTTTAAGACGCACTATACAGGATACGAAACAGTTATTTAAAGTCAAGTGCAGCATACATCTTAGGACTAGATACGGGGTCTTTTCCCCACAATATATTTCTAATTGCTGATCAAAAGAGTTTCAACAGAGAGACGATTCTTTTGAGTATTCACAGCACAAGGTTTAAGTGTCAAATAAGGGTTTTAGAAAACGAAAGATGCCCTTATCTAGACCTCTTAATCAGTATCGGAATACAGGTTATACTCCAAAAGCTTACCAACCCGAAATACTGACAGACACACACCAAATAAGGCAGACATTTACATTTTAGATGCGACCTGCGGAAACCGTCTTTAGAGAATTTGCTACCAGAAAAGACACTGCCTGCGTTTCCGTTGTATCCGCTTCAGAGGATATCGAGATTTCTTTGATAAAGAAGAGCGCGACGGAACGAACGTAAACGCTCGTTTGTTTTTTTCAAAGTCGAAAAAGGGGCATTACTGAATAATTATTATAACCAGAGTTATGTGACTTGGTATAGACATGTGTATTGTTCATAGGAACATGTGCACCAAGATATGGAACGGCTTTTGACGACTTTTGAGTTATGAGGTAAGGTTAAACTTTTGTGATGACGCAGACAACGACGCAAATGGTAGCACAATAGCCCGACTTTTCTTCAAAACGCAGATGAGCTAAACATGAAATCATTACTGTCACACGATAGCAAACTTCACTTGAAAGTAGAATGGACACAATTGACTGCGACACAAGTCTGTCCGATTTACTTCCATTTGACCAAGATAGTATTTGGCTACTTTATCACTTAGTGACATGCTACTTTTAGACTCGAATGAAAGAATTGAAGACAAAGGACATTACTAAAGCCATGATAAGTGTATAAATCATTTTCGGACATGAATAACACATCTTCATTCAACATCATTGAAAAACGAGAGAACTACATGTCATTTGCTGCAGACACTTCAAAAGTGGTTTTTATCAAGACTTAGGGTTAACTTCGCGTTATGGCAATATATGAGCCGTCCCGCGAGTAAACCAACATTGTGGACTCTACGTAAAGCATCGACCCGGATCAGCCTAATCATGTCGCGCAGGCTAATCCCGTCAGACACTTTTCGCTTCCTGTGGATTTTCTGTTTCATGAGTCATTACTAGATACCTCTAGCCCCCTGAGACGGAATGTCTAGGCCCGAATTAACCTGCGCGGATTGCGCAGGCCGATCTGGATCGATGAATTACGCAGAGTCCTTAAATATAAAGTTATTAAAACATTACGTTTCTTATCCCCTTCGCACAAACAACAAATCACCGGCCGACGATTTAGAATACATCTAAGCAGAACTGTGGGAATTCTCTATAAATCAAATCATAATTATTGAATAAAGTTAGAAACAATGTGGCCAAAGGTGAACTTTCTCCTTTGGTCATAATGTTTTCAAAGGTGATCTATTGCAGAGCGTTCAAGTGTTAAAAACCATCATCCTACTACAATCATGTCCTTTATTCCAATAACATGTACTTTATTATCGGAACTATCCTCATCAGCATTTGCATCATCATTATTAGCGACACCATCTTTTACATTATCACCATCATTCACTTCTTTCTTATCGTCATGCATCACGCCTTCATCATCTTCACCATTTTCTTTACCAGCCTCGGCTTTACTCTCTGCATCAACAGGTTCCCATACTTCAAGATCTTCTCCCTCATTGCTATTATCAATGCGGCCTCAGGTGACGCATTGTCTTGACCAATATTTCGTTTATCATCTTCTTCTGTTTCCGCATCGGCATCAGATATCAACTTACGGCCTTGATCACCATCTCCGTTTTTCGAATCAACGCCATCTTTATTATTTTCTCTTCCAGCCTCAGTTTTATTCTCTGCGTCAACAGGTTCCTCAACTTCATCAACATAAGGATTCGGTTCATTTATTCGGTTACACCCTCTTAATTGTTTCTGTATCCAAACGTTTATATCTGGATGGAGAATGTTCAGAAACAGACTGAATTCGTACAGTTTCGTGCATTCTTTTGTTTTCAGTGCCAGACCAAGGAATGTGTACCTTTTAATTGACATCAAAGACATCAGAGGTCCACCTATGTCCCCATAGCACGTCTCCCTGTAATAAATAACATTACGTAGAATCCGGCCATTCTCACTATGGGCTGATCTTAACATTTATATTAAACATAATTGATTGATTAAGTTTTAACTTTTAACGCCGTTTTTAAGCAATTGTTCACATACCAATGTTTTTTCTGGGTTTCTCACACCAGTACTCCATTCAACAGTCTTTCCATGAAATTGGCAAACTGTCACTTGACAATCCGTTTAAGTTTTATCATACATTATTGACATAGGTAACAGAATTCACAGTAACTGTAAACATTTCTCAAAGAAAAAGAAAACTAAGAATATTTTCCAATGAACTATGTTACCAGCGATTCCAACTAAACAAAATAGTTCTGCTACTGCAGCGTTAAAAGTCGTTTACTTCAGGTGAAAAGTATAACAATCTACTACCAGATTATCCTCACTGTTCTATCGATCTAGTACATAAGGAAAACGAACAATCCCTAGAATGATGAAGTGATCGAGTGTGATAGATTTCGCAATGTATATATACATGCATGCGTTCGAATGATATGTTTGTTTGTTATGCGTAAGTGTTATAGTTTTATGTTGGTTTTAATGTTAAGCCTAATTCAAATTTAGCTTGAAAACTTATTGATTAAATATTGTAGTGGACAATTGTTAGCATGGCTCAAACTATACTTTTCCTGTTTGCTATCTTCCAAAGATAAGTGAATTCTTGTTAATATATGTAAATATATATTATAGATTTTTTTTCTGTTTTCACTAGGGAAATTGGCTTTGTATATACAAAAACAAAATAGTGACAGTATGCTGTTAAATTGATGATAGTTTATATCTTTCAATCACTGTTTGCATGGAACAGATGCTTTTGTCTATTCCACATAATGTCAAAACTTTAAGAAATTGTGACCAACTGTCAGCAACTAATGTACTTTGTTCAATTATAGTCGACCAGTTGGTTTTGTTATGGAATAGTTCATTCCAATTTAAATTAATGTATGGTTCAACGAACTTTTTATTTACTGTTAGACTAGTTCAGTTTCTTAATCCATTTTAAATCCTTGCAAAGACTGGTCTAAACATAAATAATACAACAAGTAATATGAGCCTTCCCGTGAGAAAACCAACATTGTTAACTCTGCGTAAAGTATCGACCCGGATCAGCCTAAGCATGCCGAACAGGCTTACCTGATAGTCACTTTTAGCCACCTGTGAATTTTCTGTTTCAGGAATCATTACTCTATACCACTATCCCCTTGAGACGGAATGTGTCGGCCCGGATCAGTCTGGGCTGTCCGCCCAGGCTGAAATGGATCGATCCATTACGCAGAGGCCATAATGATGGTTTTCTCACGGGAAGGCTCATATTACTCTGGAAACAAGGTTAATCTAGCATCAGTGTGAAGATTAATTAGCCGTGTACAGGCGCATGCATTACACAACCAACTGCGCTCGAGAATAGGACTGATTGATTGGGGTTTAACGCCGTTTTTAACATTTTCTCAGTCATATCACGGCGGCCAGTTCACCAACAACATGTATTTCCTGGTTTTCTCACACCAGTACTCCACACAACAATCTTCCCAAGCAACTGGCTGCTTTTACACATAGACTTAGCCCAATGGTGTAAGACCAATGACGCATGTCGCATTGACCTGTGTCAAACGTCGGAAAGAAAGTTGGCCGAGCCGGGATTCGAACTCACATACTGATAATATATACAACTTTTTATTCGCAAATCATCTTTGATTATTGAGCGCCGTGACTGCACTATACTTGTATCAGTCTAATACCCGGCTTACAATAGTATAACAGTACGTCTGACATTAGTCCGGTACCCGGCGTACTTTGGTAAATAATTAAATGTATTGATTTTCGTAAGCCCTACAGCGTACCAATACAATTTGATATTTGGAATCAGCATAATGAAGCAATGTATTTATTTTGAAAGGTTTGGTTCACATAAGAGGTTGTCTTCACTTCTCACTGTCCGCTTGTATGTTTAAATAATTTAATTGTATCTCCCGTTATAAAGCTAGAAACATAGCCCCCACTTATAGAACGTCCATGTAAGTTTAAATGTAAGCAAACCGGCGAGGCAATGCTATCTCTAATCACAAATCGCTGCTCAGTTCTATTTAGCCAGGATTAGAAAGCCACCTAGACTCTAATTGCATTGACCTGTCACCGAAGACTTACGCTGGGTTAACACATATATGCGTAAAACAAATCTGCAGCAGACGACTTTGAACACAATTCTGCACAAATATGGAAAATCTCTATACAATTAAATAAATGGACCACGTATTTGTTTGGTGAATTCGCTACCGTCATCTAACGTTATTATGGATTGAACGGACATGTTAAGGTATAACTTGTCTCGTGAGCATCGACCTTTCAGAAACTATACAATTTTGTTCATAACTTTCGTTTATGATGGCAGTCGCACCATAGTCATAAGGCCACTTCACCAGTAATGCCGTCCCGCGAGAAAACCAACAGTGTGGACTCTGCGTAAAGTATCGTCCCGGAACAGCCTAAGCATGCCGCGCAGGCTTACTCGGACAGACACTTTCCCCCCTCCTTTGGATTTTCTGTTTCAGGAATCATTACTCTATACCTATATCCCCTTGAGACGGAGTGTGTCGGCCTGCGCAGTCTAATCTTGGTCGATACATTACGCAGAGGCCATAATGTTGATTTTCTCGCGGACGGCTCATTTTATCTGTTTAATTCAAAATGATTGATTTGTATTGATGTATCATGGCTCACAGATCAAATTCTATTTATAGATGATTGTGTCTGCATTTTAGACTTACATATCCGGTTCATGCACTAGTCCAACGCAGATGTACATGTCTGTGTCGAGGTTAGGGTATCTATTTTTGCAAATATTATCAGTCTGCAAGGATCGGTCGACTTGCTTCAGTTTTTGCCACGGGAAAACCTCGGGTTTGAAAATCTGCTGATTACCCATGTGTCCCCATCCGGCAATCTGTGCTTTTTGTTGCTGGTTCTGTGACTTCAATATCGATAACATAGTGCGGCCGACGGCGTAATTTGGTTTGTCTGTAATATACATATATACTTTACAAGATGGTGGTCGAAGTCTTTTCCCACATATAGCAAATCTGCAGCAGAACTGAGCACAATTATAGAAAATATCTTCGAACAAAAATTTAATTACTGAATCGAATTGGTTGAAATCATTGTGGAACACAAGGAGTGATTGCTCATAACGAATGAGCTGTGAAAATCTTCATTTTGCCACACTGTTTTCTCAAATAATCTGCTTCAGATGCGTGAACATGTTATTTTGAGATGATGATTCAATTCAAATTTTGCACATGCTCTATGTTTTCCTGGTGTACTTACTAAATATATCATACATGTACCAAGAAAATCAACAACATATTTGAGCCGTTCCAACAGAAAACCAACATTATGGACTCTGAAGTCCGCGCAGGCTAATCCGGACCGATATATTCCGTCTTAGGGGAAAAAAGGTATAGAGTAATGATTCATGAAACAGAAAATCCACAGGAGAATAAAATGTGTCTGTCCGGGTTAGCCTACAAGAAATGCTTAGGCTGATCCGGGTCGATACTTCACGCAGAGTCCACACTGTTGGTTTTTATCGTGGATCGGCTCCTATGTATATTATATATACCAATCCCAATAGCCTAGTGGTTAATGGATCCGCTTCAAAAGATTTATTTGCGACAGTGGGTTCTGTTCTGATATTGCCGGTTAGTGAACCGTCAGCTAGTTAAAAATAATGGTACCGATTGTCTGCATTGCCTGGTGCCTGGCGAACAGACAGAATTAGAGAAATCAAGGTGCTAAGGTATCTCATAAGCCAGAAATGACTGGCCCTTTCTATAGGGATGACACTTAAATAAGCAAAAAGTCACAAGTAATTAGATTAGTATTATTTCAGCTTAAATGGGAGATTAGTAATACTTTTGTGAGACGCGTTTAATGGGGAAGGAATGGAGTAGTTAGTACCATGGTTTAAGAGACATTCTGTCACATTACGGCGGCCAGTTCATACTACCAATTGAGCCGTCCCGCGAGAAAACCATCATTGCATTAAATATCGACCCAGATTAGCCTAAGCATGCCGCACAAGCTTTCCTAGACAGACACCTTTCGCCTTCTGTGGATTTTCTGTTTCAGGAGTCATTACTCTATACCTCTATCTCGTGAGACGGAATGTGTCGGCCCGGATCAGTCTGCGCGGATTGCGCACATAATCGGCACTGCATTCTCACAGGCATCTCCTATTTCAGATATATTGACCGAAAGCGAAATACAATGTACACGCTAAGATTCGATCTCGTTTCCAAGACGCCGTCCTTACAGACGCCAAACCCTGCAATGCAGTGGTGTGTGAGAAACATTGAAAGATATCCATTCCCCAGACAAAAACACAGATAATAGTATACTAGTACCTCGATACTCCAAGAAACAAAGAGGCCTGATGAATTTATTGAGTTTTGGTATGGTGGTATTGTCTTCCCCGAGTTCTAACAGAGCAATATCGAACGGTATCACGCCGTATTCGTTCTTCTCTCCGGTATAATTCGGGTGGACGTGGACCTGTTTAACTGCCACCATCATTTCAGTAGGGTCACGCATGAGATTGTCTTGATCTCCGAGGTATACATTAATCTGTAAAGAATTCACTATACGTCAAAAAGAAGATAAAAATACCCCATGTCCTATGTCCTTGGTTTTACTAGTATTGCCAATTCAGAAAGCTCGTATACGATTCAGTGTGTTTAATGATAAAATGTCATGACTATTTCGTCGTTGGAATGAATGAATGAATGTATATTGTTTCATGGCGCATCGACAGCTAAGTTCATTTAGCGCGCAATTAAATTTAATTATTCATGATCCCTGGGTAAACAAACCAGTACTAGGCTAGAAAATGTGCATTGCCCAACGGCACTCCACCATGACCGTAGTGCCGCGACTGGGGTTCGTCGTTGGAATTTACACGTGAAAAAACGTCCTCTCTGACTCTCTAGCTGTCTCCCTCTTTCTAGTCTCTGTCTCTCTCTCTGTCTCTCTCTCTGTCTCTGTCTCTGTCTCTCTCTCTGTCTCTCTCTGTCTCTCTCTGTCTCTCTCTCTGTCTCTCTCTCTCTCTCTCTCTCTCTCTGTCTCTCTCTCTCTGTCTCTCTCTCTCTCTCTCTCTCTCTCTCTCTCTCTCTCTCTCTCTCTCTCTCTCTCTCTCTCTCTCTCTCTCTCTCTCTCTCTCTCTCTCTCTCTCTCTCTCTCTCTCGTCCGACCGTAACTTCGAGGACGCACGTTCTTAACCGCACTTGGGGGGACTTCCACTTCTAGTGGGGTGACCGTTACCTAAATAGTCCTGAACGATAAGAAATGGTGTTATTTGCCTTATCTCTCGTTACAATTTACTGCATTGCCGCAAACTTAGAAGACGAGAGATAACTTTTGTGGGGACGAATTATCTCCTGTGTCCACAGACGTTCCGAGTACAAAGTCTCACTTCATAGAGAGAGAAAAGTCAGTCTGGGGACAAAGCATGGTGTGTGCAACAAGAGGCCAAGCAGTTATGGTCATTGACTTACAATCACCCAGCCCATCACCGCTTTAGCGTTTAAGTTGTGTAAGGTTTGGAGCAGATGTTC